>JAVKPL010005781.1:0-24736 GCA_032173675.1 Gastrolobium villosum | reverse complement strand
TCGACGTAAAACGGATTACTTCGAAAACGGATGAATAAAATAAATTCAAAAGAAATTGATTTTGTGAAGTTTTTCGACAGAAAACAAATTCCGCCGAAAACAGATGAATAAAGTAAATGCAAAAGAAATTGATTTTGTGCAGTTTTTCGACGGAAAATGGATTCCGTAGAAGATGCTTGACGGAAAATGGATTCCTTCGAAGATTTTTGACGGAAAATGAATTCCATCGAAAACGGATGAATAAAATAAATGCAAAAGAAATTGATTTTGTGAAGTTTTTCGACGGAAAATAGATTTTGTTGAAGATTTTTTACGGAAAATGTATTCCGTCGAAAATGGATGAATAAAATAAATGCAAAAGAAATTGATTTTGTGAAGTTTTTCGACGGAAAATGGATTCCGTCGAAGATTTTTGACAGAAAATGTATTTCGTCCAAAATGAATGAATTAAATTAGTGCAAAAGAAATTTATTTTGTGAAGTTTTTCAACGGAAAATGAATTCCGTCGAACATGGATTAATAAAATAAAAGTAAAAGAAATTGACTTTTTGAAGTTTTTCGATGGAAAATGGATTCCGAAGAAGACTTTTGATGGAAAATGGATTCCGTCGAAGATTTTTCGGAAAATGAATTCCGTCGAAAATGGATGAATAAAATAAATGCAAAAGAAATTGATTTTGGGAAGTTTTTCGACGGAAAATGGATTCCATCGAAGATTTTTGACGGAAAATGAATTCCACCGAAAAAGGATGAATAAAATAAATGCAAAAGAAATTGATTTTGTGAAGTTTTTTGACGGAAAATGGATTCCGTCGAAGATTTTTGACGGAAAATGAATTCCGTCGAAAATGGTTGAATAAAATAAATGCAAAAGAAATTGATTTTATGAAGTTTTTCGACAGAAAAAGTATTTCGTCGAAAACGGAATAATAAAATAAATGCAAAAGAAATTGATTTTTTGAAGTTTTTCGACGGAAAATGGATTCCGTAGAAGATTTTTGAGGGAAAATGGATTCCGTCGAAGATTTTTGACGGAAAATGAATTCCGTCGAAAACGGATGAATAAAATAAATGCAAAAGAAATTGACTTTATGAAGTTTTTCGACGCAAAATAGATTTCGTCGAAGATTTTTGACGAAAAATGTTTTCCGTCGAAAACGGATTAATAAGATAAATGCAAAAGAAATTGATTTTGTGAAAATTTTTTACGGAAAATGAATTCCGTCGAAAATGGATGAATAAAATAAATGCAAAAGAAATTGATTTTGTGAAGTTTTTCGATGGAAAATGGATTCCGTCGAAGATTTTTGACAGAAAATGAATTCCGTCGAAAATGGATGAATAAAATAAATGCAAAAGAAATTGATTTTATGAAGTTTTTCGACGAAAAATGGATTCCGTCGAAGATTTTTGACGAAAAATGTATTCCGTCGAAAACGGATGACTAAAATAAATGCAAAAGAAATTGATTGTGAAGTATTTCGACGGAAAAAGGATTTCGTCGAAAACGGATTAATAAAATAAATGCAAAGAAAATTGATTTTGTGAGTTTTTCGACGCAAAATGGATTCCGTCGAAGATTTTTGACGGAAAATGTATTCCGTCGAAAATGGATGAATAAAATAAATGCAAAAGAAATTGATTTTGTGAAATTTTTCGACGGAAAAAGAATTTCGTCGAAAATGGATTAATAAAATAAATGCAAAAGAAATTGATTTTGTGAAGTTTTTAGACGGAAAATGGATTCCGTCGAAGATTTTTGATGGAAAATGAATTCCGTCGAAAATGGATGAATAAAATAAATGCAAAAGAAATTGATTTTATGAAGTTTTTCGACGAAAAATGGATTCCGTTGAAGATTTTTGATGAAAAATGTATTCCGTCGAAAACGGATGAATAAAATAAATGCAAAAGAAATTGATTTTGTGAAGATTTTGGACGGAAAATGAATTCCGTCGAAAATGGATGAATAAAATAAATGCAAAAGAAATTATTTTATGAAGTTTTTCGACGAAAAATGGATTCCGTCGAAGATTTTTGACGAAAAAAGTATTCCATCGAAAACGGATGACTAAAATAAATACAAAAGAAATTGATTTTGTGTAGTTTTTCGACGGAAAAAGAATTTCGTCGAAAATAGATTAATAAAATAAATACAAAGGAAATTGATTTTGTAAGTTTTTCGACGGAAAATGGATTCCGTCGAAAATTTTTGACGGAAAACGAATTCCATCGAAAACGGATGAATAAAATAAATGCAAAAGAAATTGATTTTGTGAAGTTTTTCGACGCAAAATGGATTCCGTCGAAGATTTTTGACGAAAAATGTTTTCCGTCGAAAATGTATGAATTATATTAATGCAAAAGAAATTTATTTTGTAAAGTGTTTCAACGGAAAATGAATTCCGTTGAACATGGATTAATAAAATAAATGTAAAAGAAATTGATTTTTGAAGTTTTTCGACGGAAAATGGATTCCGTAGAAGATTTTTGATGGAAAATGGATTCCGTCGAAGATTTTTGATGGAAAATGAATTCCGTCGAAAATGGATGAATAAAATAAATGCAAAAGAAATTGATTTTATGAAGTTTTTCGACGTAAAACGGATTCCTTCAAAAATGGATGAATAAAATAAATTCAAAAGAAATTGATTTTGTGAAGTTTTTCGACAGAAAACAAATTTCGACGAAAATAGATGAATAAAGTAAATGCAAAAGAAATTGATTTTGTGCAGTTTTTCGACGGAAAATGGATTCCATCGAAGATTTTTGACGGAAAATGAATTCCATCGAAAACGTATGAATAAAATAAATGCAAAAGAAATTGATTTTGTGAAGTTTTTCGACGGAAAATGGATTCTGTCGAAGATTTTTTACGGAAAATGTATTCCGTCGAAAATGGATGAATAAAATAAAAGCAAAAGAAATTGATTTTGTGAAGTTTTTCGACGGAAAATGGATTCCGTCGAAGATTTTTGACAGAAAATGTATTTCGTCCAAAATGAATGAATTAAATTAGTGCAAAAGAAATTTATTTTGTGAAGTTTTTCAACGGAAAATGAATTCCGTCGAACATGGATTAATAAAATAAAAGTAAAAGAAATTGATTTTTTGAAGATTTTCGACGGAAAATGGATTCCGAAGAAGATTTTTGATGGAAAATGGATTCCGTCGAAGATTTTTGACGGAAAATGAATTCCGTCGAAAACGGATGAATAAAATAAATGAAAAGAAATTGATTTTGGGAAGTTTTTCGACGGAAAATGGATTCCGTCGAAGATTTTTGACGAAAAATGAATTTCACCGAAAAAGGATGAATAAAATAAATGCAAAAGAAATTGATTTTGTGAAGTTTTTCGACGGAAAATGGATTCCGTCGAAGATTTTTGACGGAAAATGAATTCCGAAAATGGATGAATAAAATAAATGCAAAAGAAATTGATTTTGTGAAGTTTTTCGACGAAAATGGATGAATAAAATAATAGCAAAATAATTGAATTAATGTCTTGTTTTTCGAAGGAAAATGGATTCCGTAGAAAAGGAATTTCGTCGAAAATGGAATAATAAAATAAATGCAAAAGAAATTGATTTTATGAAGTTTTTCGACGCAAAATAGATTTCGTCGAAGATTTTTGATGAAAAATGTTTTCCGTCGAAAACGGATTAATAAAATAAATGCAAAAGAAATTGATTTTGTGAAGATTTTTGACGGAAAATGAATTCCGTCGAAAACGGATGAATAAAATAAATGCAAAAGAAATTGATTTTGCGAAGTTTTTCGACGGAAAATGGATTCCGTCGAGGATTTTTGACAGAAAATGAATTCCGTCGAAAATGAATGAATAAAATAAATGCAAAAGAAATTGATTTTATGAAGTTTTTCGTCGAAAAATGGATTCCGTCGAAGATTTTTGACGAAAAATGTATTCCGTCGAAAACGGATGACTAAAATAAATGCAAAAGAAATTGATTGTGAAGTTTTTCGACGGAAAAAGGATTTCGTCGAAAACGGATTAATAAAATAAATGCAAAGAAAATTAATTTTGTGAGTTTTTCGACGCAAAATGGATTCCGTCGAAGATTTTTGACGGAAAATGAATTCCGTCGAAAATGGATGAATAAAATAAATGCAAAAGAAATTGATTTTGTGAAGTTATTCGACGGAAAATAGATTCCGTCGAAGATTTTTGACGGAAAATGAATTCCGTCGAAAATGGATGAATAAAATAAATGCAAAAGAAATTGATTTTATGATGTTTTTCGACGAAAAATGGATTCCTTGAAAGATTTTTGACGAAAAATGTATTCCGTCGAAAACGGATGAATAAAATAAATGCAAAAGAAATTGATTTTGTGAAGATTTTTGACGGAAAATGAATTCCGTCGAAAATGGATGAATAAAATAAATGCAAAAGAAATTGATTTTGTGAAGTTTTTCGACGGAAAATGGATTCCGTCGAAGATTTTGGACGGAAAATTAATTCCGTCGAAAATGGACGAATAAAATAAATGCAAAAGAAATTGATTTTATGAAGATTTTCGATGGAAAATAAATTCCGTCGAAGATTTTTGACGAAAAATGTATTCCGTCGAAAACGGATTAATAAAATAAATGCAAAAGAAATTCATTTTATGAAGATTTTTGACGGAAAATGAATTCCATCGAAAACGGATGAATAAAATAAATGCAAAAGAAATTGATTTTGTGAAGTTTTTTGACGGAAAATAGATTCCGTCGAAGATTTTTGTCGGAAAATGAATTCCGTCGAAAATGGATGATAAAAATAAATGCAAAAGAAATTGATTTTATGAAGTTTTTCGACCAAAAATGGATTCCGTTGAAGATTTTTGACGAAAAATAAATGCAAAACGAATTGAATAAAATAAATGCAAAAGAAATTGATTTTGTGAAGATTTTTGACGGAAAATGAATTCCATCGAAAATGGATGAATAAAATAAATGCAAAAGAAATTGATTTTGTGAAGTTTTTCGACGGAAAATGGATTCCGTCGAAGATTTTCGACGGAAAATGAATTCCGTCGAAAATGGATGAATAAAATAAATGCAAAAGAAATTGATTTTGTGAAGTTTTTCGACAGAAAAGGAATTTCGTCGAAAACGGAATAATAAAATAAATGCAAAAGAAATTGATTTTGTGAACTTTTTCGACAGAAAATGGATTCCGTCGAAGATTTTGTTCGGAGAATGAATTCCCTCGAAAATGGATGAATAAAATAAATGCAAAAGAAATTGATTTTGTGAAGTTTTTCGACGGAAAATGGATTCCGTCGAAGATTTTTGACGGAAAATGAATTCCGTCGAAAATGGATGAATAAAATAAATGCAAAAGAAATTGATTTTGTGAAGTTTTTCGACAGAAAAGGAATTTCGTCGAAAACGGAATAATAAAATAAATGCAAAAGAAATTGATTTTTTGAAGTTTTTCGACGGAAAATGGATTCCGTAGAAGTTTTTTGATGGAAAATGGATTCCGTCGAAGATTTTTGACGGAAAATGAATTCCGTCGAAAATGGATGAATAAAATAAATGCAAAAGAAATTGATTTTATGAAGTTTTTCGACGTAAAACGGATTCCTTCGAAAACGGATGAATAAAATAAATTCAAAAGAAATTGATTTAGTGAAGTTTTTCGACAGGAAACAAATTCCGCCGAAAACAGATGAATAAAGTAAATGCAAAAGAAATTGATTTTGTGCAGTTTTTCGACGGAAAATGGATTCCGTAGAAGATGCTTGACGGAAAATGGATTCCTTCGAAGATTTTTGACGGAAAATGAATTCCATCGCAAACGGATGAATAAAATAAATGCAAAAGAAATTGATTTTGTGAAGTTTTTCGACGGAAAATAGATTTTGTCGAAGATTTTTTACGGAAAATGTATTCCGTCGAAAATGGATGAATAAAATAAATGCAAAAGAAATTGATTTTGTGAAGTTTTTCGACGGAAAATGGATTCCGTCGAAGATTTTTGACAGAAAATGTATTTCGTCCAAAATGAGTGAATTAAATTAGTGCAAAAGAAATTTATTTTGTGAAGTTTTTCAACGGAAAAAGAATTCCGTCGAACATGGATTAATAAAATAAAAGTAAAAGAAATTGATTTTTTGAAGTTTTTCGACGGAAAATGGATTCCGAAGAAGACTTTTGATGGAAAATGGATTCCGTCGAAGATTTTTGACGGAAAATGAATTCCGTCGAAAACGGATGAATAAAATAAATGCAAAAGAAATTGATTTTGGGAAGTTTTTCGACGGAAAATGGATTCCGTCGAAGATTTTTGACGGAAAATGAATTCAACCGAAAAAGGATGAATAAAATAAATGCAAAAGAAATTGATTTTATGAAGTTTTTCAACGAAAAATGGATTCCGTTGAAGATTTTTGACGAAAAATGTATTCCTTCGAAAACGGATGAATAAAATAAATGCAAAAGAAATTGATTTTGTGAAGATTTTTGACGGAAAATGAATTCCGTCGAAAATGGATGAATAAAATAAATGCAAAAGAAATTGATTTTGTGAAGTTTTTCGACGGAAAATGGATTCCGTCGAAGATTTTTGACGGAAAATGAATTCCGTCGAAAATGGATGAATAAAATAAATGCAAAAGAAATTGATTTTGTGAAGTTTTTCGACGGAAAAAGAATTTCGTCGAAAACGGATTAATAAAATAAATGCAAAAGAAATTGATTTTTTGAAGTATTCGACGGAAAATGGATTCCGTAGAAGATTTTTGATGGAAAATGGATTCCGTAGAAGATTTTTGACGGAAAATGAATTCCGTCGAAAACGGATGAATAAAATAAATGCAAAAGAAATTGACTTTATGAAGTTTTTCGACGCAAAATAGATTTCGCCGAAGATTTTTGATGAAAAATGTTTTCCGTCGAAAACGGATTAATAAAATAAATGCAAAAGAAATTGATTTTGTGAAGATTTTTGACGGAAAATGAATTCCGTCGAAAACGGATGAATAAAATAAATAAAAAAAATTGATTTTGCGAAGTTTTTCGACGGAAAATGGATTCCGTCGAAGATTTTTGACAGAAAATTAATTCCGTCGAAAATTAATGAATAAAATAAATGCAAAAGAAATTGATTTTATGAAGTTTTTCGTCGAAAAATGGATTCCGTCCGTCGAAGATTTTTGACGAAAAATGTATTCCGATTTTTGACGAAAAATGTATTCCGTCGAAAACGGATGAATAAAATAAATGCAAAAGAAATTGATTTTGTGAAGTTTTTCGACGGAAAAAGGATTTCGTCGAAAACGGATTAATAAAATAAATGCAAAGAAAATTAATTTTGTGAGTTTTTCGACGCAAAATGGATTCCGTCGAAGATTTTTGACGGAAAATGAATTTCGTCGAAAACAGATTAATAAAATAAATGCAAAAAAATTTATTTTGTGAAGTTTTTCGACGGAAAATGGATTCCGTCGAGGATTTTGGACGGAGAATGAATTCCGTCGAAAATGGATGAATAAAATAAATGCAAAAGAAATTATTTTATGAAGTTTTTCGACGAAAAATGGATTCCGTCGAAGATTTTTGACGAAAAAAGTATTCCGTCGAAAACGGATGACTAAAATAATTACAAAAGAAATTGATTTTGTGTAGTTTTTCGACGGAAAAAGGAAAAATTCCGTCGAAAATGGATGAATAAAATAAATGCAAATGAAATTGATTTTATGATGTTTTTCGATAAAATAAATACAAAACGGAAATTGATTGATTTTGTGAAGTTTTTCGACGGAAAATGGATTCCGTCGAAGATTTTTGACGGAAAATGAATTCCATCGAAAACGGATGAATAAAATAAATGCAAAAGAAATTGATTTTGTGAAGTTTTTTGACGGAAAATAGATTCCGTCGAAGATTTTTGTCGGAAAATGAATTCCGTCGAAAATGGATGATTAAAATAAATGCAAAAGAAATTGATTTTATGAAGTTTTTCGACGAAAAATGGATTCCGTTGAAGATTTTTGACGAAAAATGTATTCCGTCGAAAACGGATGAATAAAATAAATGCAAAAGAAATTGATTTTGTGAAGATTTTTGACGGAAAATGAATTCCGTCGAAAATGGATGAATAAAATAAATGCAAAAGAAATTGATTTTGTGAAGTTTTTCGACGGAAAATGGATTCCGTCGAAGATTTTGGACGGAAAATGAATTCCCTCGAAAATGGATGAATAAAATAAATGCAAAAGAAATTGATTTTGTGAAGTTTTTCGACGGAAAATGGATTCCGTCGAAGATTTTTGACGGAAAATGAATTCCGTCGAAAATGGATGAATAAAATAAATGCAAAAGAAATTGATTTTGTGAAGTTTTTCGACAGAAAAGGAATTTCGTCGAAAACGGAATAATAAAATAAATGCAAAAGAAATTGATTTTGTGAAGTTTTTCGACAGAAAATGGATTCCGTCGAAGATTTTGTTCGGAGAATGAATTCCCTCGAAAATGGATGAATAAAATAAATGCAAAAGAAATTGATTTTGTGAAGTTTTTCGACGGAAAATGGATTCCGTCGAAGATTTTTGACGGAAAATGAATTCCGTCGAAAATGGATGAATAAAATAAATGCAAAAGAAATTGATTTTGTGAAGTTTTTCGACAGAAAAGGAATTTCGTCGAAAACGGAATAATAAAATAAATGCAAAAGAAATTGATTTTTTGAAGTTTTTCGACGGAAAATGGATTCCGTAGAAGTTTTTTGATGGAAAATGGATTCCGTCGAAGATTTTTGACGGAAAATGAATTCCGTCGAAAATGGATGAATAAAATAAATGCAAAAGAAATTGATTTTATGAAGTTTTTCGACGTAAAACGGATTCCTTCGAAAACGGATGAATAAAATAAATTCAAAAGAAATTGATTTAGTGAAGTTTTTCGACAGAAAACAAATTCCGCCGAAAACAGATGAATAAAGTAAATGCAAAAGAAATTGATTTTGTGCAGTTTTTCGACGGAAAATGGATTCCGTAGAAGATGCTTGACGGAAAATGGATTCCTTCGAAGATTTTTGACGGAAAATGAATTCCATCGAAAACGGATGAATAAAATAAATGCAAAAGAAATTGATTTTGTGAAGTTTTTCGACGGAAAATAGATTTTGTCGAAGATTTTTTACGGAAAATGTATTCCGTCGAAAATGGATGAATAAAATAAATGCAAAAGAAATTGATTTTGTGAAGTTTTTCGATGGAAAATGGATTCCGTCGAAGATTTTTGACAGAAAATGTATTTCGTCCAAAATGAATGAATTAAATTAGTGCAAAAGAAATTTATTTTGTGAAGTTTTTCAACGGAAAATGAATTCCGTCGAACATGGATTAATAAAATAAAAGTAAAAGAAATTGATTTTTTGAAGTTTTTCGACGGAAAATGGATTCCGAAGAAGACTTTTGATGGAAAATGGATTCCGTCGAAGAAGGATGAATAAAATAAATGCAAAAGAAATTTTTTCCGGAAAATGGATTCCGTCGAAGATTTTTGACGGAAAATGGAAAAAGGATGAATAAAATAAATGCAAAAGAAATTGATTTTGTGAAGTTTTTTGACGGAAAATGGATTCCGTCGAAGATTTTTGACGGAAAATGAATTCCGTCGAAAATGGATGAATAAAATAAATGCAAAAGAAATTGATTTTGTGAAGTTTTTTGACGGAAAATAGATTCCGTCGAAGATTTTTGTCGGAAAATGAATTCCGGCGAAAATGGATGATTAAAATAAATGCAAAAGAAATTGATTTTATGAAGTTTTTCGACGAAAAATGGATTCCGTTGAAGATTCTTGACGAAAAATGTATTGCGTCGAAAACGGATGAATAAAATAAATGCAAAAGAAATTGATTTTGTGAAGATTTTTGACGGAAAATGAATTCCGTCGAAAATGGATGAATAAAATAAATGCAAAAGAAATTGATTTTGTGAAGTTTTTCGACGGAAAATGGATTCCGTCGAAGATTTTGGACGGAAAATGAATTCCGTCGAAAATGGATGAATAAAATAAATGCAAAAGAAATTGATTTTGTGAAGTTTTTCGACGGAAAAAGAATTTCGTCGAAAACGGATTAATAAAATAAATGCAAAAGAAATTGATTTTTTGAAGTATTCGACGGAAAATGGATTCCGTAGAAGATTTTTGATGGAAAATGGATTCCGTAGAAGATTTTTGACGGAAAATGAATTCCGTCGAAAACGGATGAATAAAATAAATGCAAAAGAAATTGACTTTATGAAGTTTTTCGACGCAAAATAGATTTCGCCGAAGATTTTTGATGAAAAATGTTTTCCGTCGAAAACGGATTAATAAAATAAATGCAAAAGAAATTGATTTTGTGAAGATTTTTGACGGAAAATGAATTCCGTCGAAAACGGATGAATAAAATAAATAAAAAAATTGATTTTGCGAAGTTTTTCGACGGAAAATGGATTCCGTCGAGGATTTTTGACAGAAAATGAATTCCGTCGAAAATGAATGAATAAAATAAATGCAAAAGAAATTGATTTTATGAAGTTTTTCGTCGAAAAATGGATTCCGTCGAAGATTTTTGACGAAAAATGTATTCCGTCGAAAACGGATGACTAAAATAAATGCAAAAGAAATTGATTGTGAAGTTTTTCGACGGAAAAAGGATTTCGTCGAAAACGGATTAATAAAATAAATGCAAAGAAAATTAATTTTGTGAGTTTTTCGACGCAAAATGGATTCCGTCGAAGATTTTTGACGGAAAATGAATTCCGTCGAAATGGATGAATAAAATAAATGCAAAAGAAATTGATTTTGTGAAGTTATTCGACGGAAAATAGATTCCGTCGAAGATTTTTGACGGAAAATGAATTCCGTCGAAAATGGATGAATAAAATAAATGCAAAAGAAATTGATTTTATGAAGTTTTTCGACGAAAAATGGATTCCGTTGAAGATTTTTGACGAAAAATGTATTCCGTCGAAAACGGATGAATAAAATAAATGCAAAAGAAATTGATTTTGTGAAGATTTTTGACGGAAAATGAATTCCGTCGAAAACGGATGAATAAAATAAATGCAAAAGAAATTGATTTTGTGAAGATTTTTGACGGAAAATGAATTCCGTCGAAAATGGATGAATAAAATAAATGCAAAAGAAATTGATTTTGTTAAGTTTTTCGACGGAAAATGGATTCCGTCGAAGATTTTGGACGGAATATGAATTCCGTCGAAAATGGATGAATAAAATAAATGCAAAAGAAATTGATTTTATGAAGATTTTCGATGGAAAATGAATTCCGTCGAAGATTTTTGACTAAAAATGTATTCCGTCGAAAATGGATGAATAAAATAAAAGCAAAAGAAATTGATTTTGTGAAGTTTTTCGATGGAAAAAGAATTTCGTCGAAAACAGATTAATAAAATAAATGCAAAAAAATTTATTTTGTGAAGTTTTTCGACGGAAAATGGATTCCGTCGAGGATTTTGGACGGAGAATGAATTCCGTCGAAAATGGATGAATAAAATAAATGCAAAAGAAATTATTTTATGAAGTTTTTCGACGAAAAATGGATTCCGTCGAAGATTTTTGACGAAAAAAGTATTCCGTCGAAAACGGATGACTAAAATAATTACAAAAGAAATTGATTTTGTGTAGTTTTTCGACGGAAAATGGATTCCGTCGAAGATTTTTGACGGAAAATGAATTCCGTCGAAAATGGATAAATAAAATAAATGCAAATGAAATTGATTTTATGATGTTTTTCGATGGAAAATGTTTTCCGTCGAGGATTCCGTCGAAGATTTTTGACGAAAAAAGTATTCCGTCGAAAACGGATGACTAAAATAAATACAAAAGAAATTGATTTTGTGAAGTTTTTCGACGGAAAATGGATTCCGTAGAAGATTTTTGACGGAAAATGGATTTCGTCGAAGATTTTTGACGGAAAATGAATTCCATCGAAAACGGATGAATAAAATAAATGCAAAAGAAATTGATTTTGTGAAGTTTTTTGACGGAAAATAGATTCCGTCTAAGATTTTTGTCGGAAAATGAATTCCGTCGAAAATGGATGATTAAAATAAATGCAAAAGAAATTGATTTTATGAAGTTTTTCGACGAAAAATGGATTCCGTTGAAGATTTTTGACGAAAAATGTATTCCGTCGAAAACGGATGAATAAAATAAATGCAAAAGAAATTGATTTTGTGAAGATTTTTGACGGAAAATGAATTCCGTCGAAAATGGATGAATAAAATAAATGCAAAAGAAATTGATTTTGTGAAGTTTTTCGACGGAAAATGGATTCCGTCGAAGATTTTGGACGGAAAATGAATTCCCTCGAAAATGGATGAATAAAATAAATGCAAAAGAAATTGATTTTGTGAAGTTTTTCGACGGAAAAAGAATTTCGTCGAAAACGGATTAATAAAATAGATGCAAAAGAAATTGATTTTTTGAAGTATTCGACGGAAAATGGATTCCGTAGAAGATTTTTGATGGAAAATGGATTCCGTAGAAGATTTTTGACGGAAAATGAATTCCGTCGAAAACGGATGAATAAAATAAATGCAAAAGAAATTGACTTTATGAAGTTTTTCGACGCAAAATAGATTTCGCCGAAGATTTTTGATGAAAAATGTTTTCCGTCGAAAACGGATTAATAAAATAAATGCAAAAGAAATTGATTTTGTGAAGATTTTTGACGGAAAATGAATTCCGTCGAAAACGGATGAATAAAATAAATAAAAAAAATTGATTTTGCGAAGTTTTTCGACGGAAAATGGATTCCGTCGAGGATTTTTGACAGAAAATGAATTCCGTCGAAAATGAATGAATAAAATAAATGCAAAAGAAATTGATTTTATGAAGTTTTTCGTCGAAAAATGGATTCCGTCGAAGATTTTTGACGAAAAATGTATTCCGTCGAAAACGGATGACTAAAATAAATGCAAAAGAAATTGATTGTGAAGTTTTTCGACGGAAAAAGGATTTCGTCGAAAACGGATTAATAAAATAAATGCAAAGAAAATTAATTTTGTGAGTTTTTCGACGCAAAATGGATTCCGTCGAAGATTTTTGACGGAAAATGAATTCCGTCGAAATGGATGAATAAAATAAATGCAAAAGAAATTGATTTTGTGAAGTTATTCGACGGAAAATAGATTCCGTCGAAGATTTTTGACGGAAAATGAATTCCGTCGAAAATGGATGAATAAAATAAATGCAAAAGAAATTGATTTTATGAAGTTTTTCGACGAAAAATGGATTCCGTTGAAGATTTTTGACGAAAAATGTATTCCGTCGAAAACGGATGAATAAAATAAATGCAAAAGAAATTGATTTTGTGAAGATTTTTGACGGAAAATGAATTCCGTCGAAAACGGATGAATAAAATAAATGCAAAAGAAATTGATTTTGTGAAGATTTTTGACGGAAAATGAATTCCGTCGAAAATGGATGAATAAAATAAATGCAAAAGAAATTGATTTTGTTAAGTTTTTCGACGGAAAATGGATTCCGTCGAAGATTTTGGACGGAATATGAATTCCGTCGAAAATGGATGAATAAAATAAATGCAAAAGAAATTGATTTTATGAAGATTTTCGATGGAAAATGAATTCCGTCGAAGATTTTTGACTAAAAATGTATTCCGTCGAAAATGGATGAATAAAATAAAAGCAAAAGAAATTGATTTTGTGAAGTTTTTCGATGGAAAAAGAATTTCGTCGAAAACAGATTAATAAAATAAATGCAAAAAAATTTATTTTGTGAAGTTTTTCGACGGAAAATGGATTCCGTCGAGGATTTTGGACGGAGAATGAATTCCGTCGAAAATGGATGAATAAAATAAATGCAAAAGAAATTATTTTATGAAGTTTTTCGACGAAAAATGGATTCCGTCGAAGATTTTTGACGAAAAAAGTATTCCGTCGAAAACGGATGACTAAAATAATTACAAAAGAAATTGATTTTGTGAAGTTTTTCGACGGAAAAAGAATTTCGTCGAAAACAGATTAATAAAATAAATACAAAGGAAATTGATTTTGTAAGTTTTTCGACGGAAAATGGATTCCGTCGAAAATTTTTGACGGAAAATGAATTCCATCGAAAACGGATGAATAAAATAAATGCAAAAGAAATTGATTTTGTGAAGTTTTTTGACGGAAAATAGATTCCGTCGAAGATTTTTGTCGGAAAATGAATTCCGTCGAAAATGGATGATTAAAATAAATGCAAAAGAAATTGATTTTATGAAGTTTTTCGACGAAAAATGGATTCCGTTGAAGATTTTTGACGAAAAATGTATTCCGTCGAAAACGGTTGAAATAAAATAAATGCAAAAGAAATTGATTTTGTGAAGATTTTTGACGGAAAATGAATTCCGTCGAAAATGGATGAATAAAATAAATGCAAAAGAAATTGATTTTGTGAAGTTTTTCGACGGAAAATGGATTCCGTCGAAGATTTTGGACGGAAAATGAATTCCCTCGAAAATGGATGAATAAAATAAATGCAAAAGAAATTGATTTTGTGAAGTTTTTCGACGGAAAATGGATTCCGTCGAAGATTTTTGACGGAAAATGAATTCCGTCGAAAATGGATGAATAAAATAAATGCAAAAGAAATTGATTTTGTGAAGTTTTTCGACAGAAAAGGAATTTCGTCGAAAACGGAATAATAAAATAAATGCAAAAGAAATTGATTTTGTGAACTTTTTCGACAGAAAATGGATTCCGTCGAAGATTTTGTTCGGAGAATGAATTCCCTCGAAAATGGATGAATAAAATAAATGCAAAAGAAATTGATTTTGTGAAGTTTTTCGACGGAAAATGGATTCCGTCGAAGTTTTTTGACGGAAAATGAATTCCGTCGAAAATGGATGAATAAAATAAATGCAAAAGAAATTGATTTTGTGAAGTTTTTCGACAGAAAAGGAATTTCGTCGAAAACGGAATAATAAAATAAATGCAAAAGAAATTGATTTTTTGAAGTTTTTCGACGGAAAATGGATTCCGTAGAAGTTTTTTGATGGAAAATGGATTCCGTCGAAGATTTTTGACGGAAAATGAATTCCGTCGAAAATGGATGAATAAAATAAATGCAAAAGAAATTGATTTTATGAAGTTTTTCGACGTAAAACGGATTCCTTCGAAAACGGATGAATAAAATAAATTCAAAAGAAATTGATTTAGTGAAGTTTTTCGACAGAAAACAAATTCCGCCGAAAACAGATGAATAAAGTAAATGCAAAAGAAATTGATTTTGTGCAGTTTTTCGACGGAAAATGGATTCCGTAGAAGATGCTTGACGGAAAATGGATTCCTTCGAAGATTTTTGACGGAAAATGACTTCCATCGAAAACGGATGAATAAAATAAATGCAAAAGAAATTGATTTTGTGAAGTTTTTCGACGGAAAATAGATTTTGTCGAAGATTTTTTACGGAAAATGTATTCCGTCGAAAATGGATGAATAAAATAAATGCAAAAGAAATTCATTTTGTGAAGTTTTTCGACGGAAAATGGATTCCGTCGAAGATTTTTGACAGAAAATGTATTTCGTCCAAAATGAATGAATTAAATTAGTGCAAAAGAAATTTATTTTGTGAAGTTTTTCAACGGAAAATGAATTCCGTCGAACATGGATTAATAAAATAAAAGTAAAAGAAATTGATTTTTTGAAGTTTTTCGACGGAAAATGGATTCCGAAGAAGACTTTTGATGGAAAATGGATTCCGTCGATGATTTTTGACGGAAAATGAATTCCGTCGAAAACGGATGAATAAAATAAATGCAAAAGAAATTGATTTTGGGAAGTTTTTCGACGGAAAATGGATTCCGTCGAAGATTTTTGACGGAAAATGAATTCCACCGAAAAAGGATGAATAAAATAAATGCAAAAGAAATTGATTTTGTGAAGTTTTTTGACGGAAAATGGATTCCGTCGAAGATTTTTGACGGAAAATGAATTCCGTCGAAAATGGATGAATAAAATAAATGCAAAAGAAATTGATTTTGTGAAGTTTTTTGACGGAAAATAGATTCCGTCGAAGATTTTTGTCGGAAAATGAATTCCGGCGAAAATGGATGATTAAAATAAATGCAAAAGAAATTGATTTTATGAAGTTTTTCGACGAAAAATGGATTCCGTTGAAGATTCTTGACGAAAAATGTATTCCGTCGAAAACGGATGAATAAAATAAATGCAAAAGAAATTGATTTTGTGAAGATTTTTGACGGAAAATGAATTCCGTCGAAAATGGATGAATAAAATAAATGCAAAAGAAATTGATTTTGTGAAGTTTTTCGACGGAAAATGGATTCCGTCGAAGATTTTGGACGGAAAATGAATTCCGTCGAAAATGGATGAATAAAATAAATGCAAAAGAAATTGATTTTGTGAAGTTTTTCGACGGAAAAAGAATTTCGTCGAAAACGGATTAATAAAATAAATGCAAAAGAAATTGATTTTTTGAAGTATTCGACGGAAAATGGATTCCGTAGAAGATTTTTGATGGAAAATGGATTCCGTAGAAGATTTTTGACGGAAAATGAATTCCGTCGAAAACGGATGAATAAAATAAATGCAAAAGAAATTGACTTTATGAAGTTTTTCGACGCAAAATAGATTTCGCCGAAGATTTTTGATGAAAAATGTTTTCCGTCGAAAACGGATTAATAAAATAAATGCAAAAGAAATTGATTTTGTGAAGATTTTTGACGGAAAATGAATTCCGTCGAAAACGGATGAATAAAATAAATAAAAAAAATTGATTTTGCGAAGTTTTTCGACGGAAAATGGATTCCGTCGAGGATTTTTGACAGAAAATGAATTCCGTCGAAAATGAATGAATAAAATAAATGCAAAAGAAATTGATTTTATGAAGTTTTTCGTCGAAAAATGGATTCCGTCGAAGATTTTTGACGAAAAATGTATTCCGTCGAAAACGGATGACTAAAATAAATGCAAAAGAAATTGATTGTGAAGTTTTTCGACGGAAAAAGGATTTCGTCGAAAACGGATTAATAAAATAAATGCAAAGAAAATTAATTTTGTGAGTTTTTCGACGCAAAATGGATTCCGTCGAAGATTTTTGACGGAAAATGAATTCCGTCGAAATGGATGAATAAAATAAATGCAAAAGAAATTGATTTTGTGAAGTTATTCGACGGAAAATAGATTCCGTCGAAGATTTTTGACGGAAAATGAATTCCGTCGAAAATGGATGAATAAAATAAATGCAAAAGAAATTGATTTTATGAAGTTTTTCGACGAAAAATGGATTCCGTTGAAGATTTTTGACGAAAAATGTATTCCGTCGAAAACGGATGAATAAAATAAATGCAAAAGAAATTGATTTTGTGAAGATTTTTGACGGAAAATGAATTCCGTCGAAAACGGATGAATAAAATAAATGCAAAAGAAATTGATTTTGTGAAGATTTTTGACGGAAAATGAATTCCGTCGAAAATGGATGAATAAAATAAATGCAAAAGAAATTGATTTTGTTAAGTTTTTCGACGGAAAATGGATTCCGTCGAAGATTTTGGACGGAATATGAATTCCGTCGAAAATGGATGAATAAAATAAATGCAAAAGAAATTGATTTTATGAAGATTTTCGATGGAAAATGAATTCCGTCGAAGATTTTTGACTAAAAATGTATTCCGTCGAAAATGGATGAATAAAATAAAAGCAAAAGAAATTGATTTTGTGAAGTTTTTCGATGGAAAAAGAATTTCGTCGAAAACAGATTAATAAAATAAATGCAAAAAAATTTATTTTGTGAAGTTTTTCGACGGAAAATGGATTCCGTCGAGGATTTTGGACGGAGAATGAATTCCGTCGAAAATGGATGAATAAAATAAATGCAAAAGAAATTATTTTATGAAGTTTTTCGACGAAAAATGGATTCCGTCGAAAACGGATGACTAAAATAATTACAAAAGAAATTGATTTTGTGTAGTTTTTCGACGGAAAAAGAATTTCGTCGAAAACAGATTAATAAAATAAATACAAAGGAAATTGATTTTGTAAGTTTTTCGACGGAAAATGGATTCCGTCGAAAAATTTTGACGGAAAATGAATTCAATCGAAAACGGATGAATAAAATAAATGCAAAAGAAATTGATTTTGTGAAGTTTTTCGACGCAAAATGGATTCCGTCGAAGATTTTTGACGAAAAATGTTTTCCGTCGAAAATGAATGAATTAAATTAATGCAAAAGAAATTTATTTTTTGAAGTGTTTCAACAGAAAATGAATTCCGTAGAACATGGATTAATAAAATAAATGTAAAAGAAATTGATTTTTGAAGTTTTTCGACGGAAAATGGATTCCGTCGAAGATTTTTGACGGAAAATGAATTCCGTCGAAAACGGATGAATAAAATAAATGCAAAAGAAATTGATTTTGTGAAGAAGTTTTTCGACGGAAAATGGATTCCGTCGAAGATTTTTGACGGAAAATGAATTCCGTCGAAAATGGATGAATAAAATAAATGCCGAAAAAGGATGAATAAAATAAATGCAAAAGAAATTGATTTTGTGAAGTTTTTCGACGGAAAATGGATTCCGTCGAAGATTTAAAATAAATGCAAAAGAAATTGATTTTGTGAATTTTTTGACGGAAAATGAATTCCGTCGAAAATGGATGAATAAAATAAATGCAAAAGAAATTGATTTTGTGAAGTTTTTCAACAGAAAAAGAATTTCGTCGAAAACAGAACAATAAAATAAATGCAAAAGAAATGATTTTTTGAAGTTTTTCGACGGAAAATGGATTCCGTAGAAGATTTTTGATGGAAAATGGATTCCGTCGAAGATTTTTGACAGAAAATGAATTCCGTCGAAAATGGATGAATAAAATAAATGCAAAAGAAATTGATTTTATGAAGTTTTTCGACGTAAAACGGATTCCTTCGAAAACGGATGAATAAAATAAATTCAAAAGAAATTGATTTTGTGAAGTTTTTCGACAGAAAACAAATTCCGCCGAAAACAGATGAATAAAGTAAATGCAAAAGAAATTGATTTTGTGCAGTTTTTCGACGGAAAATGGATTCCGTAGAAGATGTTTGACGGAAAATGGATTCCTTCGAAGATTTTTGACGGAAAATGAATTCCATCGAAAACGGATGAATAAAATAAATGCAAAAGAAATTGATTTTGTGAAGTTTTTCGACGGAAAATGGATTCTGTCGAAGATTTTTTACGGAAAATGTATTCCGTCGAAAATGGATGAATAAAATAAATGCAAAAGAAATTGATTTTGTGAAGTTTTTCGACGGAAAATGGATTCCGTCGAAGATTTTTGACAGAAAATGTATTTCGTCGAAAATGAATGAATTAAATTAATGCAAAAGAAATTTATTTTGTGAAGTTTTTCAACGGAAAATGAATTCCGTCGAACATGGATTAATAAAATAAAAGTAAAAGAAATTGATTTTTTGAAGTTTTTCGACGGAAAATGGATTCCGAAGAAGATTTTTGATGGAAAATGGATTCCGTCGAAGATTTTGACGGAAAATGAATTCCGTCGAAAACGGATGAATAAAATAAATGCAAAAGAAATTGATTTTGGGAAGTTTTTCGACGGAAAATGGATTCCGTCGAAGATTTTTGACGGAAAATGAATTCCACCGAAAAAGGATGAATAAAATAAATGCAAAAGAAATTGATTTTGTGAAGTTTTTCGACGGAAAATGGATTCCGTCGAAGATTTTTGACGGAAAATGAATTCCGTCGAAAATGGATAAATAAAATAAATGCAAAAGAAATTGATTTTATGAAGTTTTTCGACAGAAAAAGAATTTCGTCGAAAACGGAATAATAAAATAAATGCAAAAGAAATTGATTTTTTGAAGTTTTTCGACGGAAAATGGATTTCGTAGATGATTTTTAAGGGAAAATGGATTCCGTCGAAGATTTTTGACGGAAAATGAATTCCGTCGAAAACGGATGAATAAAATAAATGCAAAAGAAATTGACTTTATGAAGTTTTTCGACGCAAAATGGATTTCGTCGAAGATTTTTGACGGAAAATGTATTCCGTCGAAAATGGATGAATAAAATAAATGCAAAAGTAATTGATTTTGTGAAGTTTTTTGACGGAAAAAGAATTTCGTCGAAAATGGATTAATAAAATAAATGCAAAAGAAATTGATTTTGTGAAGTTTTTAGACGGAAAAGGGATTCCGTCGAAGATTTTTGATGGAAAAAGAATTCCGTCGAAAATGGATGAATAAAATAAATGCAAAAGAAATTGATTTTATGAAGTTTTTCGACGAAAAATGGATTCCGTTGAAGATTTTTGACGAAAAATGTATTCCGTCGAAAACGGATGAATAAAATAAATGCAAAAGAAATTGATTTTGTGAAGATTTTGGACGGAAAATGAATTCCGTCGAAAATGGATGAATAAAATAAATGCAAAAGTAATTGATTTTATGAAGATTTTCGATGGAAAATGAATTCCGTCAAAGATTTTCGACGGAAAATGAATTCCGTCGAAAATCGATGAATAAAATAAAAGCAAAAGAAATTGATTTTGTGAAGTTTTTCGATGGAAAAAGACTTTCGTCGAAAACGGATTAATAAAATAAATGCAAAAGAAATTGATTTTGTGAAGTTTTTCGACGGAAAATGGATTCCGTCGAAGATTTTGGTCGGAGAATGAATTCCGTCGAAAATGGATGAATAAAATAAATGCAAAAGAAATTATTTTATGAAGTTTTTCGACGAAAAATGGATTCCGTCGAAGATTTTTGATGAAAAAATATTCCGTCGAAAACGGATGACTAAAATAAATACAAAAGAAATTGATTTTTTGTAGTTTTTCGACGGAAAAAGAATTTCGTCGAAAACAGATTAATAAAATAAATACAAAGGAAATTGATTTTGTAAGTTTGTCAACGGAAAATGGATTCCGTCGAAAAATTTTGACGGAAAATGAATTCCATCGAAAACGGATGAATAAAATAAATGCAAAAGAAATTGATTTTGTGAAGTTTTTCGGCACAAAATGGATTCCGTCGAAGATTTTTGACGAAAAATGTTTTCCGTCGAAAATGAATGAATTAAATTAATGCAAAAGAAATTTATTTTGTGAAGTGTTTCAACGGAAAATGAATTCCGTCGAAAATGGATTAATAAAATAAATGTAAAAGAAATTGATTTTTGAAGTTTTTCGACGTAAAACGGATTCCTTCGAAAACGGATGAATAAAATAAATTCAAAAGAAATTGATTTTGTGAAGTTTTTCGACAGAAAACAAATTCCGACGAAAACAGATGAATAAAGTAAATGCAAAAGAAATTGATTTTGTGCAGTTTTTCGAAAATGGATTCGGAAAATGGATTCCATCGAAAACGGATGAATAAAATAAATGCAAAAGAAATTGATTTTGTGAAGTTTTTCGACGGAAAATGGATTCCGTTGAAGATTTTTGACGGAAAATGAATTCCATCGAAAACGGATGAATAAAATAAATGCAAAAGAAATTGATTTTGTGAAGTTTTTCGACGGAAAATGGATTCCGTCGAAGATTTTTGACGGAAAATGTATTCCGTCGAAAATGGATGAATAAAATAAATGCAAAAGAAATTGATTTTGTGAAGTTTTTTGACGGAAAATTTTTGACGGAAAATGGATTCCGTCGAAAATTTTTGAATAAAATAAATGCAAAAGAAATTGATTTTGTGATTTCGTCCAAAATGAATGAATTAAATTAGTGCAAAAGAAATTTATTTTGTGAAGTTTTTCAACGGAAAATGAATTCCGTCGAACATGGATTAATAAAATAAAAGTAAAAGAAATTGATTTTTTGAAGATTTTCGACGGAAAATGGATTCCGTCGATTTTTGATGGAAAATGGATTCCGTCGAAGATTTTTGACGGAAAATGAATTCCGTCGAAAACGGATGAATAAAATAAATGCAAAAGAAATTGATTTTGGGAAGTTTTTCGACGGAAAATGGATTTCGTCGAAGATTTTTGACGAAAAATGTTTTCCACCGTCGAAAACGGATGAATAAAATAAATGCAAAAGAAATTGATTTTGTGAAGTTTTTCGACGGAAAATGGATTCCGTCGAAGATTTTGACGGAAAATGAATTCCGTCGAAAATGGATGAATAAAATAAATGCAAAAGAAATTGATTTTGTGAAGTTTTTCGACAGAAAAGGAATTTCGTCGAAAACGGAATAATAAAATAAATGCAAAAGAAATTGATTTTTTGAAGTTTTTCGACGGAAAATGGATTCCGTAGAAGATTTTTGAGGGAAAATGGATTCCGTCGAAGATTTTTGACGGAAAATGAATTCCGTCGAAAATGGATGAATAAAATAAATGCAAAAGAAATTGATTTTATGAAGTTTTTCGACGTAAAACGGATTCCTTCGGAAACGGATGAATAAAATAAATTCAAAAGAAATTGATTTTGTAAAGTTTTTCGACAGAAAACAAATTCCGCCGAAAACAGATGAATAAAGTAAATGCAAAAGAAATTGATTTTGTGCAGTTTTTCGACGGAAAATGGATTCCGTAGAAGATGTTTGACGGAAAATGGATTCCTTCGAAGATTTTTGACGGAAAATGAATTCCATCGAAAACGGAAGAATAAAATAAATGCAAAAGAAATTGATTTTGTGAAGTTTTTCGACGGAAAATAGATTCTGTCGAAGATTTTTAACGGAAAATGTATTCCGTCGAAAATGGATGAATAAAATAAATGCAAAAGAAAATGATTTTTTGAAGTTTTTCGACGGAAAATGGATTCCGTCGAAGATTTTTGACAGAAAATGTATTTCGTCCAAAATGAATGAATTAAATTAGTGCAAAAGAAATTTATTTTGTGAAGTTTTTCAACGGAAAATGAATTCCGTCGAACATGGATTAATAAAATAAAAGTAAAAGAAATTGATTTTTTGAAGTTTTTCGACGGAAAATGGATTCCGAAGAAGATTTTTGATGGAAAATGGATTCCGTCGAAGATTTTTGACGGAAAATGAATTCCGTCGAAAACAGATGAATAAAATAAATGCAAAAGAAATTGATTTTGGGAAGTTTTTCGACGGAAAATGGATTCCGTCGAAGATTTTTGACGGAAAATGAATTCCACCGAAAAAGGATGAATAAAATAAATGCAAAAGAAATTGATTTTGTGAAGTTTTTCGACGGAAAATGGATTCCGTCGAAGATTTTTGACGGAAAATGAATTCCGTCGAAAATGGATGAATAAAATAAATGCAAAAGAAATTGATTTTATGAAGTTTTTCGACAGAAAAAGTATTTCGTCGAAAACGGAATAATAAAATAAATGCAAAAGAAATTGATTTTTTGAAGTTTTTCGACGGAAAATGGATTCCGTAGAAGATTTTTGAGGGAAAATGGATTCCGTCGAAGATTTTTGACGGAAAATGAATTCCGTCGAAAACGGATGAATAAAATAAATGCAAAAGAAATTGACTTTATGAAGTTTTTCGACGCAAAATAGATTTCGTCGAAGATTTTTGACGAAAAATGTTTTCCGTCGAAAACGGATTAATAAGATAAATGCAAAAGAAATTGATTTTGTGAAAATTTTTGACGGAAAATGAATTCCGTCGAAAACGGATGAATAAAATAAATGCAAAAGAAATTGATTTTGCGAAGTTTTTCGACGGAAAATGGATTCCGTCGAAGATTTTGGACAGAAAATGAATTCCGTCGAAAATGGATGAATAAAATAAATGCAAAAGAAATTGATTTTATAAAGTTTTTCGACGAAAAATGGATTCCGTCGAAGATTTTTGACGAAAAATGGATTCCGTCGAAAACGGATGATTAAAATAAATGCAAAAGAAATTGATTGTGAAGTTTTCGACGGAAAAAGGATTTCGTCGAAAACGGATTAATAAAATAAATGCAAAGAAAATTGATTTTGTGAGTTTTTCGACGCAAAATGGATTCCGTCGAAGATTTTTGACGGAAAATATATTCCGTCGAAAATGGATGAATAAAATAAATGCAAAAGAAATTGATTTTGTGAAGTTTTTCGACGGAAAAAGAATTTCGTCGAAAATGGATTAATAAAATAAATGCAAAAGAAATTGATTTTGTGAAGTTTTTAGACGGAAAATGGATTCCGTCGAAGATTTTTGATGGAAAAAGAATTCCATCGAAAATGGATGAATAAAATAAATGCAAAAGAAATTGATTTTATGAAGTTTTTCGACGAAAAATGGATTCCGTTGAAGATTTTTGACGAAAAATGTATTCCGTCGAAAACGGATGAATAAAATAAATGCAAAAGAAATTGATTTTGTGAAGATTTTGGACGGAAAATGAATTCCGTCGAAAATGGATGAATAAAATAAATGCAAATGAAATTGATTTTATGAAGATTTTCGATGGAAAATGAATTCCGTCGAAGATTTTTGACTCAAAATGTATTCCGTCGAAAATGGATGAATAAAATAAAAGCAAAAGAAATTGATTTTGTGAAGTTTTTCGATGGAAAATTTTTTTGGTCGAAAACGGATTAATAAAATAAATGAAAAAGAAATTGATTTTGTGAAGTTTTTCGACGGAAAATGGATTCCGTCGAAGATTTTTGAGAATGAATTCCCTCGAAAATGGATGAAAAAATGAATTCCGTCGAAAATGGATGAATTCCGTCGAAAAATGTAAAATAAATGCAAAAGAAATTGATTTTGTGAAGTTTTTCGACAGAATAGGAATTTCGTCGAAAACGGAATA
>JAVKPL010005780.1:0-24367 GCA_032173675.1 Gastrolobium villosum | reverse complement strand
AAAAGATAGTATTTAATAAATTTATTTTTAGTAAATTGTGTGTACGTATTTAATGTTATTAACACATTATTTGATGTCCGTATTTTTTTTTTTGGTAAAAGGAAGATTTCCATATTTAATAAATATATGTTAGAGAAGAAAAATAAAATAAAAAATAGTTTCGTATTTCCATCGATTTTTGTTTGGGCAACTAGTTCATTCCCTGGAACAAAAAACATAAACTAATTTCATGAAACCCCATTTCTAACCATGTGTTTTCTAAACTAAAATTAAATAAAATTATTTTGGACCCAAATGGGTCACATAGGCTCTTTCAATTACGAGTTTTATCCATTGAAGGTAAACTTTCTTTATCCATTAAAGCTCTTGTTAGATAATTGTATAAACACCACCGTTGTTTGGAAAAAAAAAATTAATTAATATTTTCTTTTTCAATTAATTAGAATGAATACTAAAGTCTCACATTAACAAATTTTTTTTTTTCTTTTTTTCCAAGAAAAGCTCCCTTTCACATATCGCATTTGTAGATTCAATTCACGCCCCAATCTATTGTCAAAGAGAGAAATATGTGCTTCTAAAGATCTTTTATATAGTATATATCCCAATAAGAAGGCTTCAATTTTTTCAATTTTTCATTTTGCAAATTCAAGAAAAATGAAAAGGGAGGAAGGAGGAACGTGGGTACACATCATGTTTGACCATTGAACAAGTCAAAAACTGTTTACATGGGAGCTAAAACAAATAATCCATTGCCCTGCATACTTGCAAATGTAGCACTTAATTTATCTATTTATAAGCAAATGAACAGAAAAAATAATGCTACATGAACTCAAGAAAGGTCTTTTAATTTACATAGGCCGCAAGGAAATGGTTCAAAATATTTTATCAACCAGTACTGCTACCAGATAAGTCACCAGAAAATGCACTTCCATATGAAACAGAACCTGTTTGTGAAGTGCTGCTAGCTCGAGCTTTCTTGTATTGTCTTATACGGAAAGCATCATGAGGAAGTGGTTGGCTTTGGACAATTGTAGTATCATCGTTCTCTTGCCCTAAGATATTATATTAAACAATATTAATCAAGGGAAAATTTAATTTTGCTATTAAAACATAAAGAATAAAGCAAAATATTCAAGCAAGCATGTTTGATAACTAGTGTAATATGACAAATGCAATTTATAACCACCATTATTGAGGTAAATCCATTTGCTGTTGGTATAACTTATGTTGAGCTATAAACAGGCATAAAATTAGGCACCAAAAAAAAAGTAGTGCAAATATGAGAAAATCGTGATAGAATATTTTCTTTAGACACGGCAACATAATTTCCGGTAGGATACAAAAATATTTTCTTTAGACACCGCAACATAGAATAAATGCAGTCCACCACTTTTTTGTTACAGTCAAAATTCAAATATTGTTTTGCAATTGTAAGAGAAGCTTTGTGGTCAAGTTTGTGCTTTAGCATAGAAGCATCAGTCCAAATGTGAAAATACAAGAACAAAACTTATCAGCTATACATACTAAATGAGATTATGTGAATACATGCATTTATAAGAGGTAGGAAACAAAGTCCTTCACAAGACAATATAGCAAATTGTTAACTAGAATATACTAAACATATATATGCATAATTGCACTCAAAAAAGGAATGTGACAGTAAGATTCAGCTGAATCAAATGGGTTGTAAAGATGGTAACCAGACTGCAAATAAGCATTAAAAAATGGAGCAAATATACCTTTGTGAATTTTTTTTGTTACATCTTAATGAAAAAATATTAAATAGAAGTTGAGCAAGTCATTCAACATTTTGCATCTATCCTACTTGTCCTTTACCTTTTTCTTTCTTTTATATTATCTTCCATAAATATGTTAAAAAAATCACCTCAAGTAAAGTTTATTTGATTAAAATATGTTGTAAAAACGAACAACCATGTATAATTAGTCAAAATATGTTTTAGACACCTTTGAAACTTTTGGATTTTGCAACAACTCTTGACTTCTGTATTAAAATTAATCTATAATTGTAGGCATTGTACACGAATATAAAAGCAAAAATATTCAGAGTCAGAATAATAAGTTCCAACTTGGTATTAGAGGTCGTGATCAAGAAGACTTTCCTTCCGCACGAAAATATCTTCAGCACTACCGAAGTACTGAAGACTCAATGCATCCTTTACTAAATATGAAACTGTTTAAGAGACAGAATAGAAGAAAATGCGAGAAAATATTCTGACCAGAGATATTTGAAAAGCCTGTAATATTGACATTGGTTCCCAATTAACACGGTGATTGCTCATAACATATTCAAGAAAATTATCAACAATACTCTTGACGTTATCTTGCATTACAAAAAAGAAATATCACCATAACATCAAATTCAGACTGAGAGAGATATATATGAATACAGATTTTGCCAAACCAAAAATGATACTCATCAGTAACATTGTACAGTGTTATAAAGATTGATCCTTGGGGAATGCAGGGTTTAATTAGAGGAATGGACTGCAACATTAATTTTCAAGGTCAAAATCATAGGGATTCAAATATCTAAGGAAACTGGGACTACTTGAAAAGGTATACACAAACTTCACCTTTCTTAGGTTCCACTTATGCATTCATGATAACGAATCCTAGTTTCGTTGATAATAGGTAAAGTCATTACCCATATCTTATTACTCAATCGGTTCTTAATCCGACAAAATTAATCCATCAATGATACAAAACTAAACAATCACCAACACACCCTTGAGAAACAATCATCAGTGCACTATAACACAGATATTATGTCATCAATTTTTTTCTCGTTTATTTCCTTCCACCACTTTATGATTATTTTGTGTTTAAAATAAGGGCCTGATGGGCCTAGAACAAAGTAATACAAGTCTCCACCTACAATTAGATCCAAGACTTATTGATCCCTTTATCTTATTGTATTCCCTATACTGCTTAATATCACCTTTTATAGCAGTCATTTCCAATACATCGTCTTCTTCCCAAATTCTGCTCTAGGCAATCTCCTTAGTCTTTCCTGTTAATATTAAAAACATTCTAATTTCCCAATTCAGACATCGTTTTTAGCCTTTTAAACAAGTTATATTATAGCACCAAGAACAGCCAAAATCTGAAATTCCAGTAAAAGATTTCTCAAGTTTATCTTGTCTATTTTCTTTCAACATTAGCCTTCACAATTTCAGATCAGTGACACTTCATTGAAGGGCTTTAACATTAAATAATATTGCTGAAGTGCCTATACTTATCTACAATCCCTAATAAATCACATTTCATCAGAATAAACAATCTGGTAATAAAGATGCAATCTTGTCAAGGGTAAAGGATGAGAGCAGGACAACAAATAGCAAGTAAAACTTAACAAAGAGAAAACATGCTGCATACTGGGAGAAGAAGAACTTTGCAAAGCTTTATGATCTGTGGCTTCAGCAAAAGATGTAAGCTCCTCTGCTCGCCATGCAGTTTACTTTTTTTCTCAGATTCAACATCATCACCTTGAGGTCTATCTGACATTTGATCAAGCAAATAAATCGAGACTGGACTGTGATTCACATGGAATGGATTACCAACACAAATAGTTGAACTAGGCAAGAATTGAAAGACATTCCCAACTAGATCTCCAGACGTTCCTACAAAAGTATGTAACTGTTTAAGAGTATGCCATAAAAACAACAAAGGCTACAAGAATTCTGATGATTTTCCAACCTAATTGAATTGAACAATGACAGGTCATACAAAGCGAAAGTACTAAAAATTACCACTAACCTGCCTTGATTCCAGTGGGTAACTTTTCAACTTCAGATTTTGAAGAAGGCTGAAAAACAATATTGTTGCCAACTTTCCTCGGCTTTTTTGCTATACCTTCACTCACAAGATCAGGCCCATGTACTGACCCATCAAAATAATGAACTCTCTTCCGACTCCGCTGGGTCGAACTGCATGAGTAATTCACCAATCGGCTCAATTAAGATTTTTTTATTTTATTATGTAGGAAAGGGAGAAAGTATTTGGGTAAAAGAAAAAGAAAGGGATGGGGAAGATTTTTTTGTGAAACACTGTCGTTTTACTTAAAAGGACGTTGTATTGTGTCCTTCAAAATGACAAACACTTCTACCTCAAAAACATAAATAAATTATTTTAATATAATTGTGACATTATCAATTTCAACTGTTGGTTAAACAAAGTTGAATCAATCCACCACTGAACCAGTAAGGTCACTAAATCAAATGACCTGTCCAGTTTCTAAAACAGGTAGCAGCCATTTTCAACAAACACGTGACTAATATGTTCTTACACGAAAAAGCATGCAACATGCCAACAAAATAGATATTAACTAATTAAGTAATGCCATTGTAGTTACACAAGAAAGCATGCAACATGCCAACAAAACCACCAGATGACAAGACTTGTTTATTTTTCGATTTGGGTGGAGCAGAGGTTATTTTGAGGTTGGATTGGTTGAGAAGTCTTGGAGTGATAAAGGCATATTTTGGCAAGCATACACTCAAACTCATCAAGAAAGGCCAAAAGGTGATTTTGAAAAAAGACCCGTCACTATCATGCTCTCGAACCTAGGCCATTACAATAACAAGGTCCTTTGAGGAAGGGGAAGCATCTGCAACTGGATCAGCATAGAAGATGTTGGCAGAGTCAGTGCTGGCAGTGTTATGCAGGGTAGACAGAGGTAAGATAGACTCAAATAGAGCAATAGAGCTAGAAACCGAAAAGGAATTTGTAAGTGAAGATGTTTGAGGCAGCATCTTTCATACGAACAATTTATAATAGAAATGTGTCATACAATCATGATTCAATGATTTGAAAATAAACTAGAAAAGAAATTTTGGCACAGGGGAACGACAAAAGCAAACACTCTTACACACAATAAAAGCAACATAACACACCAAAACACCTGAATAAAGAATGGTTTAAAACTCTTATTTCATTCTAATTCAATGAATAATGGTATATTGATATTATTACCTATCATTAGCCAACAAGTAACAAGTACCTTATTTGTTTGGAACATGAAGCATCCGTCCACATAATATTCCCACCTAACCTTGAAGAGCTAGTATCGGGAATCAAGTTGCTATTTTCATCATTAGCCAATGCAGCAGAAACATCTGAATCTGCGCCCACATTGACTCCCTTGCTATTAGAAGGCGCTGATTTTTTCCACCCCTGTCATGCCCAACAATATTAGAAACCCTTCAAGTCTATCCTCTCTCTCTTACAAATGTATCTGATACAAATGGTCTCAGAAGGTCTCTTAGAGAGACATCATAAAAGAAGATGATCCCAAACCCTTCAAGTACTCGAAAGTATGAGCGACTTGGAAAGGGAACACCAACAATCCTGCATTAAGAGGAAATCCGAAAGACTGGAGAAACAAAGGATTTAAGAAAATATGAGGAACTTGTTGTTGAATTCCTTGACACTAACATCTGTAATGTCTGTCTGCTCTCTGCCGCAATCAGGCTGAACCCTTTGATGTACCACTCCAGTCTCAGAAGTTGTGGTCGATACCAACATACCTAGAGTCACATTTTTTCTAATAGACTTTTCTCAGGCCCAATCAACCTAGAGTCACCTATCATCTCTTTAACTTTAGCATCTTCAGATGATTGCGTACCATTCATGGAGGCTTCTTCAGAATCTGAAAGCCTCCCTTTAGAGAACTCATCAATCTTGTCTCCTGTGCTGTTATAAGGAGATCCGAAGGACTGGAGAGACCAAGAATTTAAGAAAATATGGGTGTTCCCTTTCTTGTTGGTGTTCCTTTTCCAAGTCGCTCAATCTTCTGTTTCTCAAGTCTTTCAGATTTTCTCCTAACGCAGGATTCTTCGTGTTCCCTTTCCAAGTCGCTTAGACTTTCGAGTACTTGAAGGGTTTGGAATCATCTTCTTTGATGATGTATCTCTAAGAGACCTTCTGAGACCATTTGTATCTGATACAATTTGTATCTGATACAATTTGTATCTGATACAATTGTAAGAGAGAGAGGAGAGACTTTTCACCTTTCAATCTTAAACCAGAGTTTCGAACCAGAATTCACAAATATCACCGCTCGCACGCCACCAAGTTCGTTCAAAATAATTCAAGGAAACCCTAATTCACAACAGCAGAAATTACAGAGACATTATTCGCAGCAGCGTAAAAAAAATGAAGGAAGAACAAAAAAAATTCAATACTAAGAAGATTCAAGTGATATTTGTAACAATTTTTTCTTAAATAGGATGGTGTCTTGTAATCCAAGTAAGCAAACTTCGGCCTAAGGAGATTATCCTCCGGTTACTATTGCCACGGTGGAATGAAAAACCAAAAAGGAGATATCAAGAAAATATAAACCAATTTCAATTGAGAAAAGGAAATGAAAGAAAAAAAAAGGAAGAAGAAAAAGAAATTATTCTTTTGTATGAGTTGTGATAATGGTATTTGACATGATTTGAATTTGAAATAACGACATAACCCCTGTTAGGATGGATGTTTTGCAAAAAATTAGAGATTTGTATATTTTTAGTTATACTAACCCAAATTAATTGAGTGCAAAGCGGTTGTTAACCGCGACCGCTGTCTTTTATTGCTCTGGCCGTCTTATCAGAGTTGCGACAATAATAAAATTTTAATTTTTTTATATATTAAATTAAATTTTTATTTTATAATAATTAGATTTTTGTAAATTGTTTTGTTACAAAAGAAAATGTCATTTTTAATTTATTATTTTAATTCATTTATTTTAATTATACATATTTTTAAAAAAATACATTTTTTCTCTTTTAATTTGTAGTTTTTATATATCTTTTAAACATTTATGATAAATATTTATTTAAAAAAATACTTTTACGGAAATTTTTTCTCTTTTTGTACTGTTTTTCAATTTAAGTTTTTAATTTATTTTCTATTCAAGTATAAATATATCATTTCTTACTTTTTTTTCATTTAAATTTCAAATTTAAATTATTTTTTTATTAATTATACTTATATTTTTATAATTTTAAATATTTTTTAATTTAATCTATAATTTTATATTAAATTTAAATTTATTATGTATATCTTTTTTCCAGTTTTATTATTAATCCTAATAGGTATAATAATTAAGCCCACTACACATAATAATAAATATTATTAATATTCTTATGAAGAAAATAGTGGGAAACATTAAATATTAAATTATTTTTCCTCCTATCAAGTTTAAGATTCAAATTTAAAAAGTTTCAATTTTAAATATTAAATATTTTCTCACCTAATAGACATAATAATAAATATTATTAATAGACTTCGTAATTTTCCATACATAATATAGTGGAAATGTGTATAGTAGACTGCGCACAATCTTCAAGTAATAGCTTCTAGTTATTTATTCACGACATAAAAATAGGAAAAACTACTCTTATGTTGCATAAGAGTAGTTTTATCTCCATTAGATCCATCGAAAGCCGTGACACTATTTTTTCATTTTTTTTAAATGGCGGGCCCCACCACATGTGAGTCTACACCATTAGAGATCTTCTCTTATGCAACATGAGATTAGATGGACATATATATATATATATATATATATATATATATATATATATATATATATATATATATATATATATATATATATATGATCCTTTGACACCGGTGTCAAATTTGAAATTTGACACCTCATCTGAAAGCAGCTAGATCAAAAAAGATCAACGGTGTCACATGCTTACAAATCAGAGCTGCTGATCTTTTTTGATCTAACAGCTCTCAGATGAGATGTCAAATTTGAAATTTGATACCGGTGTCACACCGGTGTCAAATTTTGAAATTTTCATATCCGTTGATTTTTGTCAATCAACAGTTATCATTTATTGGGAATTACACTTATTAATTATCATTAATTGCCAATAAATAATAACCGTTGATTGGCGGAAATCAACGGTTAGGATTTGGTGTCAAATTTCAAAATTTGACACCGGTGTCATATATCCTATCCCTATATATATATATATATATATATATATATATATATATATATATATATATATATATATATGGGAAAAACATTTCTCAATCTACTTGAGATAAGTTTATCTCAGGCCACCCCAAAACTACGTCGTTTTGATTATTTATTGGGTTTTATATTTCTCATGTTAAATGAGAATTGAAATCTCATATATATATATATATAAAATATATATATATATATATATATATATGGAAATCGAAGGGTTTGTAGGAAAGTCTGATGTTAAATGAGAAATATAAAACCCTTATTTATTTCCTTATATTTATTGATTACCTTTGAATGCGTATGATTCCCCCTTTTCTCTCTCTTCCTTTATCATCATTGATCCATCTTAGTACGGTTATGATTTAGTAGTCGGAGATAATATATATATATATATATATATATATATATATATATATATATATATATATATATATATATATATATATATATATATATATATATATATATATATATATATATATATATATATATATATGAAGAAATTTGTCCCGTATATGCCAAGGTCGTTTATTGGCATTCAGATTAAATTGAGCACTTTATCCAACAACAAAAAAGATTAAATTGAGCACATAAAAAGCATATTATACATATCACATAAAAGAAAGAATGAAATTGAGTATAAATTCCATTAATTATACATATTGTATATTCCTCTAAGTCAAAAAATTTCAGGTTACCATTTCAAGAAATTCTTATCTAACATATATATAACATGTTTGGGTGGCTACCTAGGAAAATCACACTTCACAATGCTTTGTCTATAAGGGCTATCTCTCTTTCTCATTACAATAAATAAATATTATTGTAACAAATGTGTTTATCAACTTGGTTTAGATTCTTTCAATTTTTACTTTATGGGGTGTAGATTGTGGAACTTAAGGTGCATGTGGATTGCCAAGGGTACGAAGAAAGAATTAGAAAGGCAATCTCCAAATTAGATGGTAATTGAGCTCAATCATTATCCACATTGCTCAATTATTTTATTTTGTTTTTTCTTTTGTAAGGAATACACAATGTGAGATGTTCAGTGTGAGATAGAGGGACTAGTTTGTAGCATTGAGCCTAGTATCCTTTGATGGTTATTTGAGGTAAAACATATATGTTAACCTCCTTTATATGAAGCTGTGGCGAAAAGTAGTGATTCACTTATAGGAACTCTAACGCTCAAGTTAAGAAGTGAGAGAGAGGTGGTATAATGCAATACAGAAAAAGATAAGACCTTTTTTTTTTGATAACAAAAGATAAGACCTTTAGGATTCTGTAATATAGACAATTTTGAAGAATATTCTATAGCACCAATAGTAAAACAAACAATTGCAGATGAGGATTATGGAGACAAGCACGATGCAATATAGTCCATCTGAGTGGATCGGGAATCTCTAACCAGAGGTAGAGGTGGCAAAGCGGATCAGCCCGCCACGACCCGTCGCCAACCCGCCAAAAATGGGTTGGCCCACCCCGTCACACATTTTGATATGGGTTGAAAATTCCAACCCACCCCATTTTGTGGTGGGTTAGCAGATCAACCCGCCTAAAAAATTAAAAATTAAAAATAAATTATATTTTATTAATGATATAATATTTTTTATTTTGATTTCATAATCCTTTTAGTTTTTTTTTTCAATCTCAAACGTAAATGTATACTAATATTCGGGCAAATATTTTTTAGGAACTTATTTTTGCCTCCATATATGGATAATTTTTGTCATAAATAAAGTTTTTCTTCATTATTTTTTCTATGGGAGTACTAAGATAAAAAAAATTCATATCACAAAAGCTTAGTGACAAGTAAAATACAACCTATTAGTAAAAAAAAAAAAATTTGACCCGCGGGACAACCCGTCCCGACCAACCGCCAACCCGTTTTGACCCACAACTAAGCCGGACGGGTTGAGTTGGGATGGTGGGTTGAAAAGTATAACCTAACCCGCCCCGTTTTGGGGGGTTGACCCGTCAGGTTCAACCCAAATTGCCACCTCTACCACATAATCAAACATACTAGTTGAATGGGAAAATACTGAATAATATTTCTTCTGAATTTTACTGTACATTATCAGTCTATAATTATATGGACATAACCAAATTACTTGCTTAAAATAATGACTCGTCTAAAGAAACAGAAAATTTACAATAATTACAATGATATACAGCAAATATTGTGTGATTAGGATTAGTAAAAGACATGGGACTATGACAACAATACTGAATACTATACTATGGGGAAGTCATCAGGCATTTCTAAGAAATAATGTAGCATAATTAATATTCATCGGCTTGTTTTTTCAGACTCTCTCTGGGTTTTAGGTCATGGGTTTCTTAAGGGAGGTATCGGTCCAATAAGCAAAAAGGGGAAATTACCCTTTTCAACTGACGATCCTTTTACCTCAATTTTTGTTTAATAAGAGAAATATGGATTGGATCCTAGTATTCCTTTGCTCTATTAACGAATCCTTTAATCAAATAAAAAAATCGAAGGTTATAAAAGGAACAACGCAAAAATAATTATATATTCATATGCTTGATGCTTTCTACCATTGATGGGACATTACACATTTTGTCTTCAAGCAGTTCAAGCAGCACAAATTATACCAATTTAAACATAAACAACCTAGAAGAAAGTAGAAACTCAATAAAGAAAATACAACAAAATCCTGATGTTAGAAAAATCTTCATTTCCAGCCAAACTAAAATACATTAAGACGGCCTACAATATAATGTGTAATTTATTCCTCGCGATTCTACCCAAGGAATTGTTTAACATTGCACAGCCTCCTATCCATATATGCTAAAACTAACAAAAGGGGGTTTACCACATAGTTTTAAAGTTCCATTCCGTTGGCTGTGATTTGGAACTTCTTTTTCTCTATAAGTAAAGGGACTTATTTTGAAGAGTTTACAAGAAGGAACTAAAATGTTAGAAATTCAAATTCATATGTAATATAAGTAATCCAGAAGCTAACTATTTCTTCATGTTTATTCATAATTTCTTCCTTTTCATTTTGTATTCTTTCCAATTCAATCTCCTGAGATTTAATTTCATAGTTCCTGCCAAGTTCATCTAATTCCTTCTCAAAATCAGATTCCAACTGCAATTTCTGATATGTATCCAGGGTTGTTTTGGTTTGCAGAAACTCCCGTTCAATCTCCTGAGATTTAATATCATACTTCCTGCCAAGTTCATCTAATTCCTTCTCAAAATTAGATTCCAACTGCAATTTATGATATGTATCCAGGGTGGTTTTGGTTTGCAGAAACTCACGTTCAATCTCCTGAGATTTGATATCATACTTCCTGCTAAGTTCATCTAATTTCTTCCGAAAATCAGATTCAAGCTGTAATTTCTGCTACACCAAGAATAATATTAATCAGAAAAAGATAGACACCTAGAATAAATATTATCACAGACAGTAATGTAATATAAGTAATCCAGAAGCTAACCATTTGTTCATGTTTATTCATAATTTCTTCCTTTTCTTTTTGTATTCTTTCCAATTCAATTTTGAGTGGATCATTGCGCAAATGTGGAAGCATTCTATAAGCTGAATGAGTTGCAGATTGCATAGGAGTTGACAAATGTCTTGTGTCAGGGTGCCCAACCAAATGGGCATCATGTTCCAATGCCGAGTCTGGTTGCACTACATCTTGATTTGGAACCACAATTGATGCCTCAGGATCATGGCTTCGGAGATTGACTTCATTAATTGGCTGATGTTCATCTTCATTTGCCACAGGAAAATTAGATGGATCCAGGTTGAAAGACGGGAGCTCTGCAGAAGGGAATTGCTGCACCTGCTCTGAAGGATTCGTGATCAGTGAAACATGATCGGATTGATTGGCTGGTAGAACATTAACAGGACGGGAAACCAGCTCTACTTGTTCAGAAGAATTCTGCATTTCCGCAGCTGTATTCTGGTAAGGAGGGGACTCTAGAGATGATAATTGCAGCATACCAAAATGTGCCTTTTTATCTAATACACTCATTATGGACCCGTTAGCAATTATTTCATCAAACAAAGGAGAATTCTGAGTGAAATAATTATTTGAACCATTACAGTCATCCGCCTCAAAATCAGATTCCAACTGCAATTTCTGATATGTATCCAGGGTGGTTTTGGTTTGCAGAAACCCCCGTTCAATCTCCTGAGATTTAATATCATACTTCCTGCCAAGTTCATCTAATTCCTTCTCAAAATCAGATTCTAACATTAATTTCTGATATGTATCCAGGGTGGTTTTGGTTTGCAGAAACTCACGTTCAATCTCCTGAGATTTAATATCATACTTCCTGCTAAGTTCATCTAATTCCATCCGAAAATTAGATTCCAACTGCAATTTCTGCTCCACCAAGAATAATATTAATCAGAAAAAGATAGACACCTAGAATAAATATTATCACAGACAGTAATGTAATATAAGTAATCCAGAAGCTAACCATTTGTTCATGTTTATTCATAATTTCTTCCTTTTCTTTTTGTATTCTTTCCAATTCAATTTTGAGTGGATCATTGCGCAAATGTGGAAGCATTCTGTAAGCTGAATGAGTTGCAGATTGCATAGGAGTTGACAAATGTCTTGTGTCAGGGTGCCCAACCAAATGGGCATCATGTCCCAATGTTGAGTCTGGTTGCACTACATCTTGATTTGGAACCACAGTTGATTCCTCTGGATCATGGCTTCAGAGATTGACTTCATTAATTGGCTGATGTTCAACTTCAGTTGCCACAGGAAAATTAGATGGATCCAGGTTGAAAGACGGGAGCTCTGCAGAAGGGAATTGCTGCACCTGCTTTGAAGGACTCGTGATCAGTGAAACATCATCGGATTGATTGGCTGGTAGAACATTAACAGGACTGGAAACCAGCTCTACTTGTTCAAAAGAATTCTGCATTTCCGCAGCTATATTCTGGTCAGGAGGGTACTCTAGAGATGATAATTGCAGCATACCAAAATGTGCCTTTTTATCTAATACACTCATTATGGACCCGTTAGCAATTATTTCATCAGACAAAGGCGAATTCTGAGTGAAAGAATTATTTGAACCATTACAGTCATCCGCCTCAAAATCAGATTCCAACTTCAATTTTTGATATGTATCCAGGGTGGTTTTGGTTTGCAGAAACTCCCGTTCAATCTCCTGAGATTTAATATCATACTTCCTGCCAAGTTCATCTAATTCCTTCTCAAAATCAGATTCCAACTGCAATTTCTGATATGTATCCTGGGTGGTTTTGGTTTGCAGAAACTCACGTTCAATCTCCTGAGATTTAATATCATACTTCCTGCTAAGTTCATCTAATTCCTTCCGAAAATCAGATTCCAACTGCAATTTCTGCTCCACCAAGAATAATATTAATCAGAAAAAGATAGACACCTAGAATAAATATTATCACAGACAGTAATGTAATATAAGTAATCCAGAAGCTAACCATTTGTTCATGTTTATTCATAATTTCTTCCTTTTCTTTTTGTATTCTTTCAAATTCAATTTTGAGTGGATCATTGCGCAAATGTGGAAACATTCTGTAAGCTGAATGAATTGCAGATTGCATAGGAGTTGACAAATGTCTTGTGTCACGGTTCCCAACCAAATGGGCATCATGTTCCAATGCCGAGTCTGGTTGCACTACATCTTGATTTGGAACCACAGTTGATGCCTCTGGATCATGGCTTCAGAGATTTACTTCATTAATTGGCTGGTGTTCAACTTCAGTTGCCACAGGAAAATTAGATGGATCCAGGTTGAAAGACGGGAGCTTTGCAGAAGGGAATTGTTGCACCTGCTCTGAAGGATTCGTGATCAGTGAAACATGATCGGATTGATTGGCTGGTAGTGAAAATAGTTAGAGTCTATTATGGAAACAACTAGAGTTGTTTGGGAATGACATTGGGTCAGAAAGACAGATGAAGATGAAAATGAGATGAAGTGAGACAGAAAAATTGTAATGTGGTCGTCTATTACCGACGAATTGGTGAAAGTGTAACCGTAAGCCGTGAAGAGCTTAAAGTATTGCGAATTGAAGGTCGTAGCACCATAAATGACAAGTGTAAAATAAGTATATGATGAATTACAGTGAGTGAAAAAGCAACAGTGGTTTAAGGAAACAGTGAAAGATATAATGAGTTAAGGGGTCAGATACCCGAAGTTATCTAGTTTGTGAAGGACTAAGTAATCATGGATAGCACAGAAATGACATTTTCGATTACACCCTGTAACAGCCCGTGTTAACCCGGATTGTTAACATACTATCGTATTAAGCTACGCTTAATTAAAATGCGGAATAACTTTTTCTTTAATTCACTTATGACGTCATTAACTTAACCAACTTGATTATTTAATCATTTTCATAAAAATACTGCCTGTATGTAAATTGCAAGACAACTAACTGAATACCTCATACATAAATATAATGTGAGTATCTAAAACCACAGGACTACAACACATAGCCTGAGTCAAAATCCTGATACTTTAATTACAACATAATTAGAAAGACAATAGCACAATCATGTGGCATGGACAAACCCCATGCTCACCAAATAAGGCAACAATGCCCCAATAACAGTCTCAACATAATAATATAAATAAAAGCGAAAAGCATAACAGCAGTCAATCCAGCAAGACAGCATATCAGAATATCAGCTCAGCTCTGGCCTCCTGCCACCTGAGCCCTCAACGTTACCTGATCCTGAAATAAGCGTCCCCAAACGTGGGGTGAGATCTCTAACAAGAAATCTCAGTAAGACAAGGGGTCCTCAAGGAGTCTCCACCCCAAGCTCACTTACATGTGTAATATAAGTTCTAAAAACAGTATTTACAATATAAGTTCCAAAATCATGCGATGCAGCAATTAATCATGCCATGTTTGTTTTCAAATCTACTGGCCAGAGAAATGTAGGAATACGTCTATGCCTACATGAGTACATGGATACTACCTGCACCTCACCCACAGCTTCTCCATCTTGTATGTACTACATAGTCAGGATTACCGTCTAGGTGGACACCACATGCATCTCATAAAAGCTCATTGCATATAAATAGCTCAACAGCATTTCCAAAACAATAAAGCATGTAACACAGCATGCATAAACCCATCCCCATGGGACATGGTGGAACAACAAAATGGCTAAACCGAGGACACGAAAGCTTACCTTGCAAGCTAGCTATCCAAGTCAAGAGTCCAACCACTCACAAGTCCACAAACAGCAGTATCACAATCTGATATGGACCAATAACACATCAATATTTATGCATCACAAGCATACAACTTAAAGACTACGCCTTTCCTTTACGTTTTACGTCTTAAGGCTTCCAACAAAGCCATAAGCCCTTAATCATATGATTCTGACTTAGTCCATTTATTACAGAAGTTCAACTTCCTTAAACTAGGGTCCACACACACCCAATAGCTTACTGTTCATACAGTACAGCTACTGTCTGCGCAAACCCAGGATATCCGGATATCAGAAAGGGGCATATCCGGATATGCCATATCCGGATATCACACTGGACATATCCGGATATGACATATCCGGATACCCAAATCCCATATCCGGATATCAATATCCGGATACCATATCCGGATACTGATATCCGGATATCTGTTCGACAAATATCCGGATATCTCACGACAGAATGCAGTTTCTGCATTTCGTGAATATCCAACCCACAGATCCAACTTTTAACACATGTACACGTTAAAGCATGCATCTTTAAGCATATTTAGGTTTACTTATGTGTTAGTTACATGTTAAACCCATTAACATACCAAGATACCACCTTTAGGCCATAAAAACACATGATCAAGTTAAGGTGACTTACCCCAAAGCTTAGTCAGTAGTTCAAGGTGCCTTTGGAGCTCCCAATACTGCACACAAGTCCAGCACACCCAAGGGCACGAAAATGCCACACCAAAGGTTGGTTCTTGGCACCAAAGGAGGCTTCTTGAAACCTCTAATGGCATGAACAATGGTTCATAACCATGGAGACAACACGACAGCCCTCAAGCACTCCCTCAACAGCAACACCCTCAGAACACAAGACCACAACCTCCTTACAATGCACTCACTCAAGTGTTTCCATGGTGAAAGAGGAAGGATTAAGGCTAAAGGTGACAACTTGGTGGTTTCTCCCAAGCAAAATGGCCAAAGAAGAAGGAAGGCAAAGCTGCAGCCTCTCACTCACGTTCAATGTGCATGCCTAGGGTTTTGTGCCCACTAATGTGTCTATTTATAGGCACAAGCCACTAATCGCGCAGTATTAGCCTTAATAGCAAAGTAAAAGATCTTGATCCCAAACTTCGGATTCTGGACCTACGCATTTTTCTAAGATTTGTCATATTTTTATTTTATTTTTCGGAGCACCTTTCCGGTACGCGCTTTTCCATAGCCAGTATCAGTTCTGGCATCAGATTACGTTATTTTGACTTGAAACTTGTTTTACAAGTCCTACATAATATTCTAGTAATTATCATGCATTCGTTATAATTTTCCGGGATACTTTTCCGGTACGCATTTATACCGAGTAGCGGAACCGGTATCTGCGCTTTTCTTCCGAAAAGCTACTTTCAGCATTTTTACTCACTCAGTATAATTATCTAAGCCCATTAATAATTATTAGGGTCAATTATGGAATTATTTCCTAATTATCATAATTAATTCACTAATTACCTTAATTAGCGGTGCGGGTTCTTACATTCACCCCACCTTTTTAAGGATTTTGTCCTCAAAATCAGAAACATACCTGTCTCGAAAGTCGGGATACTGTCGGAGAAGCTCATCCTCTCGCTCCCACGTGCACTCCTCGGGACTACGCCCAGTCCACTGCACCTTGACCATCGGAATGATCTTGCTTCGAAGCTGTTTCTCGCCTCGATCGAGAATCTTGAGTGGTCCGACGGGAGTCTTTAGGTTCTCCCGAACCTCCACATCATCCGGCTGCACCACGTGCGAAGGGTCTGCTATGTATTTCCGAAGCTGAGACACGTGAAACACGTCGTGGATGTTGGCTAGGTTCGGAGGTAAGGCAAGTCGATAGGCAACTGGTCCTACTCTACCAAGGATCTGGTAGGGCCCAATGAATCGCGGGCTCAACTTCCTCACGCCGAGTGCCCGTCCAACACCGGTGACAGGTGAAAGTTTCACAAACACGTGCTCACCCTCACTGAACTCCAGTGGTCGATGCTTGACATCATAGTAGCTTTTCTGGCGATTCTGCGCCTGCTTCAACTTTTCCCTGATCATCTGGATCTGTAGGGTAGTATCTTGGACAAAGTCCAAGCCAAACAGCTCTTTATCTCCAACCTCAGACCAGCAGGTAGGAGTCCGACACCTCCTACCATACAACGCCTCGTAGGGTGCCATGCCCAGACTAGCATGAAAACTGTTGTTGTATGAAAATTCAACCAACGGAAGGTACTTATCCCATGCAGAACCCTGCTCCAACGTGCAAGCTCTCAACATGTCCTCCAATGTCTGGATGGTCCGCTCAGTCTGTCCGTCAGTCTGAGGGTGATAGGCGGTACTCAATCTCAACTGTGTACCAAAAGCCTCCTGCAGCGCCTCCCAGAACCGAGATGTGAACTTCGGGTCCCTATCACTGATGATACTCTCGGGCACCCCGTGAAGCCTCACAATCTCGCGAACATATAGCTTGGCCAACTGCTCTGTAGTGAAGCTTACCTTCACTGGAAGAAAATGGGCAGACTTGGTCAATCTGTCCACAATGACCCAGATAGAGTCACAACCAGCCTGAGTCTTAGGCAATCCCACCACGAAGTCCATGGAAATACTCTCCCACTTCCACTGTGGAATCTCAAGAGGTTGAAGTTTACTAGACGGTTTCTGGTGCTCAATCTTTACTTTCTGGCAAATAAGACATTTGGACACGTAGACCGCTATGTCCTTCTTCATGCCCGGCCACCAAAAATTCCTTTTCAAGTCCTGATATATTTTCGTAGCACCAGGGTGGATAGTGAACCGGCCCTTATGAGCCTCTGCCATAACCTCTTCGGTCAATGGCCCTCGAGGAATAACAATCCTCTTCTGGAACAGCAGCAATCCATCCTCGTTCCAAGACACACCGTCCTGGTTCTTCACATAATCAAGGCACTCTCTTTGCACTTGCGCCTCTTTAATCTTTTCCATCAGTTCATTAATCACTTCTGCTGTTTCCATTTCGAGCAGTGCGCCCCCAAACCAGGAGTTCACTCTCAAGTCTCTGAACTTTTCGATTACTTCGTTGTCGTTCATCATTAAACTGGATAAGCTCACGGATTTCCGACTCAAAGCATCGGCTACGACATTGGCCTTGCCAGGATGGTACCTCAACTCAAATTCGTAGTCCTTCAAGAACTCCATCCATCTTCGCTGTCTCATGTTCAACTCCTTCTGGTCAAACAGATACTTTAGGCTTTTGTGGTCACTGAATACAGCAAACTTCATGCCAAACAGGTTATGCCTCCAAATCTTGAAAGCAAAAACGATGGCTGCCAACTCCAAGTCGTGAGTCGGGTAGTTCCCCTCATGAGGTTTCAACTGTCTTGAAGCGTAAGCAACCGCTTTCCCTTTCTGCATCAGCACACAGCCCAGTCCTTTACCAGAGGCATCGCAGTATAACTCAAACTGTTCCGCAGGATCAGGAAGAACTAACACTGGAGCAGTTGTCAGTCTCTCCTTCAACTCCTGGAAACACTCCTCACACTCATGTGTCCACACGAATGGAGTCTCCTTTCGGGTAAGGCGAGTCATCGGTAGCACCATCTTGGAGAATCCCTCTATGAACCTCCTATAGTAGCCTGCCAAACCCAAGAAGCTTCTCACTTCTGTAACCGTTTTAGGCCTCTCCCAGTCCATCACGGCCTCAATCTTGTTAGGATCAACTGCAACTCCGTTAGCAGAAATTACATGACCCAGAAATTTCACCGCCTTGAGCCAAAATTCGCATTTCGACGGCTTAGCATATAGCTTTTTCTCTTTCAGCACTTGCAACACGATCTTCAAGTGCTCAGTATGCTCCTCCTCCGTCTTGGAGTAAATCAAAATGTCGTCAATGAAGACGATCACAAACTGATCCAGGTACGGCTGGAAAATCCTATTCATGTAGTCCATGAACACTGTGGGTGCATTGGTGAGTCCAAACGGGATCACCAAGTACTCGTAGTGCCCGTACCTCGAGCGAAACGCTGTCTTTGGGACATCCTCCGGCTTTACCCGTATCTGATGATAACCGGACCGGAGATCAATCTTGGAATACACACAAGCACCCCTGAGCTGATCCAGCAAATCATCAATGCGTGGATGAGGGTACTTGTTCTTGATTGTCACCTTGTTCAACTGTATGTAGTCGGTGCACAACCGCATGGTCCCATCTTTCTTTTTCACAAAAATGACCGGTGCTCCCCAGGGAGACACACTCGGCCGAATAAAGTCTTTCGCTGAAAGCTCCTCGATATGCTTCTTCAGCTCCGCCAACTCTGGTGGCGACATCCGGTATGGAGCCAACGATATAGGCCCCACACCAGGCAATAAATCAATGGAGAACTCTATCTCCCTCTGTGGTGGAAACTTAGGAATCTCCTCAGGAAACACCTCGAGGAACTCCTTCACCACAGGAATGCCAGTGAGATCCTCCTGTGTCCCACTCACCAAACCTCCGAACATGACATAGCCAAATGCCCCTGCTCTCAAGGCCCTCCTCGCCTGCAGGACTGAGATGAACGATGAGGAACTGGCTGTGGACCCACCCGGAGACATCACCACTTTCTTGGCACAGCAATCAATCATTGCACAGTTTCTGGACAACCAATCCATGCCCAGAATAATCTCAAGGTTGGCCATTGGCAATCCTATCAGATCAACCGAAAAATCACGGCCATCCCACTGAAACGCTACATCGCGATGAACAGTGGAGGTCAAACATTTTTCTCCGGTGGCGGTGGTCACCCGCATCGGTGGAGAAAGCACATCACTGGGCAACTCAAGCCCCACAGCAATAGGGGTAGCAACAAAAGAGTGCGTTGCCCCGGAATCAAATAACACATCAACAGCTGAACCATCAATGGTAACAGTACCTCTGACCAGGTTCGGAGCTCTGTCCGACTGCTGACGATCAAGTGTATACACACGCCCCGTAGTAGGTGGCACTGCTGGTGCCCCAGTAGGAACCATCTGCAATGGCACAGCCTGCACTGCAGCAACTCTCGCCGTCGGGCAATCTCTGGAGTAGTGGCCCTCCTTGCCACACTGGAAGCATATCAACTGTCCGGTGGAGCACGGCCCAAAATGTGACTTCCCGCATCCCGAACATCTGGGAGCAGGAGGTCTGGCGGCGTTCCCCTGTGTAGCAGTCTTTCTGAACTGGTTTGGCGCTTGCTTAGCCGCCAACTGTTTGCCCTTGCCCTTGTTCGCAAAATTCTTGTTCTTCCAGGGAGTGGAACCGCCGGTACCCTGTGGCACATCAATCTTGGCCTTCTTGGCCTGACTCGCATGGCAGTAGTCGTCAATGTCGCGGCACTGCTGTACTAAAGCTCCGAAGTCTCTCGAAGCAGAACCAGCAAGATGTCCAGCAATGTCCTCATTAAGTCCCCTCCGGAACTTAGCAGCCAAGAACGTAGGAGTAGGCCTCGTCATCCTGAAGTGTGAAAACTTCACCAGCTCATTAAACTTGGCCAGGTACTCGTCGACAGACAACGAGCCCTGTACCAACCGGTCAAACTCTCCCTGCTTCCTCTCCTGTGAGTCATAAGGGAAGTACTGACCCAGAAAGCTCTCCTCGAAGAATGGCCACGTCATCACATGGCCCTGCATCTCGTAGACATGAGAAAGATTGGTCCACCACTCATTCTGGGCCTCGCCCTCCAGCATGTAAGTGGCGAACAACAGCTTCTGCGGATCGGTGCACTGCATGATCCGGAAAATCTTGTCCAGCGCCTGAAGCCATCTAGCAGCAGCAATGGGATCGTAAGATCCGTCGAAAGAAGTTGGCTTATGCTTGCGGAAAGCATTCAGCCTGCGGTCGATCTCGTCACGATCCTCAGCAAAGACGGGAATGGTCTGCATAGCCCCCGTCAAGTGACTGCCCTCACCCATCTGGCTCTGGGTGTCCTCCTGTTGACTAGGCGGAGGTGGAGGCGGTGGCGGCGGTGGAGGTGGTGGAGGACCCTGGCCAGCAGCAGGACCAGCCCTCAACTCCTCCAACATGACCCTCATCATAGTCATGTTGGCCATCCGGTTCTCCTCCAGAACCTCTGCCGTGGTTTGCCGGTTCGCATCTCGAATAGCGTCCAGCATCGCCCGGTTTGCCAGCCTCGTGGCTTCCTGGTCGGCTAGTCGGGCCGCCTGCATCTCAGCCAATGCAGCTAGGATAGGATCCGATTGATCCTCGCTCGTACCCGTGTTCCTCCTTGGTGGCACCATGACTCTGCACAAGTTACACAAAGAATGAGTTGATCAGGCCCACGCCATGTGGTCACATATGCATTATCATAACACACACCAGTCAGAGAGAACGCAAAGTAGACACGCAACGACACATCCTAAGTTATTGCAATACATACAGGCTTTTCCCTAGAAAGTGCTCTGATACCATAAAATGTAACAGCCCGTGTTAACCCGGATTGTTAACATACTATCGTATTAAGCTACGCTTAATTAAAATGCGGAATAACTTTTTCTTTAATTCACTTATGACGTCATTAACTTAACCAACTTGATTACTTAATCATTTTCATAAAAATACTGCCTGTATGTAAATTGCAAGACAACTAACTGAATACCTCATACATAAATATAATGTGAGTATCTAAAACCACAGGACTACAACACATAGCCTGAGTCAAAATCCTGATACTTTAATTACAACATAATTAGAAAGACAATAGCACAATCATGTGGCATGGACAAACCCCATGCTCACCAAATAAGGCAACAATGCCCCAATAACAGTCTCAACATAATAATATAAATAAAAGCGAAAAACATAACAGCAGTCAATCCAGCAAGACAGCATATCAGAATATCAGCTCAGCTCTGGCCTCCTGCCACCTGAGCCCTCAACGTTACCTGATCCTGAAATAAGCGTCCCCAAACGTGGGGTGAGATCTCTAACAAGAAATCTCAGTAAGACAAGGGGTCCTCAAGGAGTCTCCACCCCAAGCTCACTTACATGTGTAATATAAGTTCTAAAAACAGTATTTACAATATAAGTTCCAAAATCATGCGATGCAGCAATTAATCATGCCATGTTTGTTTTCAAATCTACTGGCCAGAGAAATGTAGGAATACGTCTATGCCTACATGAGTACATGGATACTACCTGCACCTCACCCACAGCTTCTCCATCTTGTATGTACTACATAGTCAGGATTACCGTCTAGGTGGACACCACATGCATCTCATAAAAGCTCATTGCATATAAATAGCTCAACAGCATTTCCAAAACAATAAAGCATGTAACACAGCATGCATAAACCCATCCCCATGGGACATGGTGGAACAACAAAATGGCTAAACCGAGGACACGAAAGCTTACCTTGCAAGCTAGCTATCCAAGTCAAGAGTCCAACCACTCACAAGTCCACAAACAGCAGTATCACAATCTGATATGGACCAATAACACATCAATATTTATGCATCACAAGCATACAACTTAAAGACTACGCCTTTCCTTTACGTTTTACGTCTTAAGGCTTCCAACAAAGCCATAAGCCCTTAATCATATGATTCTGACTTAGTTCATTTATTTCAGAAGTTCAACTTCCTTAAACTAGGGTCCACACACACCCAATAGCTTACTGTTCATACAGTACAGCTACTGTCTGCGCAAACCCAGGATATCCGGATATCAGAAAGGGGCATATCCGGATATGCCATATCCGGATATCACACTGGACATATCCGGATATGACATATCCGGATACCCAGATCCCATATCCGGATATCAATATCCGGATACCATATCCGGATACTGATATCCGGATATCTGTTCGACAAATATCCGGATATCTCACGACAGAATGCAGTTTCTGCATTTCGTGAATATCCAACCCAAAGATCCAACTTTTAACACATGTACACGTTAAAGCATGCATCTTTAAGCATATTTAGGTTTACTTATGTGTTAGTTACATGTTAAACCCATTAACATACCAAGATACCACCTTTAGGCCATAAAAACACATGATCAAGTTAAGGTGACTTACCCCAAAGCTTAGTCAGTAGTTCAAGGTGCCTTTGGAGCTCCCAATACTGCACACAAGTCCAGCACACCCAAGGGCACGAAAATGCCACACCAAAGGTTGGTTCTTGGCACCAAAGGAGGCTTCTTGAAACCTCTAATGGCATGAACAATGGTTCATAACCATGGAGACAACACCACAGCCCTCAAGCACTCCCTCAACAGCAACACCCTCAGAAACAAGACCACAACCTCCTTACAATGCACTCACTCTAGTGTTTCCATGGTGAAAGAGGGAGGATTAAGGCTAAAGGTAACAACTTGGTGGTTTCTCCCAAGCAAAATGGCCAAGGAGGAAGGAAGGAAGAAGGGAAGCAAAGCTGCAGCCTCTCACTCACGTTCAATGTGCATGCCTAGGGTTTTGTGCCCACTAATGTGTCTATTTATAGGCACAAGCCACTAATCGCGCAGTATTAGCCTTAATAGCAAAGTAAAAGATCTTGATCCCAAACTTCGGATTGGACCTACGCATTTTTCTAAGATTTGTCATATTTTTATTTTATTTTTCGGAGCACCTTTCCGGTACGCGCTTTTCCATTGCCAGTATCAGTTCTGGCATCAGATTACGTTATTTTGACTTGAAACTTGTTTTACAAGTCCTACGTAATATTCTAGTAATTATCATGCATTCGTTATAATTTTCCGGGATACTTTTCCGGTACGCATTTATACCGAGTAGCGGAACCGGTATCTGCGCTTTTCTTCCGAAAAGCGACTTTCAGCATTTTTACTCACTCAGTATAATTATCTAAGCCCATTAATAATTATTAGGGTCAATTATGGAATTATTTCCTAATTATCATAATTAATTCACTAATTACCTTAATTAGCGGTGCGGGTTCTTACACACCCCGTGTTACGGGACCGTTAAGATGTAATTTTGCGGACAAAATTCTAAAAGGTGGGGTGATTATAACACCTCACAATTCTAAATTAAGTAATTAAAGTGTTAAGTGAGTAATTAAGTGAAGGATTAGTGAAAATCCCAAAGATTAGGCCAAAATACAAAGAAAGGGCAAAACGGTAATTAGCCAACACGCAACCCTAAGAAGATAAAAATTGAGCAGAAGGTCTCAGATGATAAAAATAAGCCTGGAAATGGATCCAGAACGGAAAATTGA
>JAVKPL010005779.1:0-24901 GCA_032173675.1 Gastrolobium villosum | reverse complement strand
GAATACCATTATATTAATTTGGTCAATCGGGTTCCCCATTCCTGATTAGTACTTTGTTTAAATCGTCAAACACCTGGTCACATGTAATGTTTTCTTTAGCTGTATGGTTCGGTTTTACTGTTGAGTGAACTACAACCGAAATTGTTGAGCAATGTGATCCTATTTTTTACTTGGGTGTATTTATACAACATAATTTTGATAGAATGCGTATCCCAAATTTTATTGCAAGTCTATTAACAATACAAACCAATTTTATTTTAGTTCATTGTTGAAGTAAGCAAACCCATTAAATGTTTGATTGCTAACATTCATAAACTTTTATAGTTCTCCCATGAGTTTTGTTTATTAAAGGGTATGTAAAAGTCATTAGTGTTGAACATGTTGTGTATAATCTTTTAACCATTTTAATCGAGCTTTATTAATTTTGTCCAAACTTACAACATTTGAGTATTACATACACCTGCATATAACACCAACATCATATACGTTCCAAGGTATAACAATGTACTTCCCATGCCTTGAAGTTCCATTGATTGTGGCAATCACGTTTTGGTGCATACATAAGCATGCAAAATTTTTTCATATGAACTCCTTTTACTTTTGTCCACATTTATTGGGAACTGTTGATTATTTTTATGTGCCACTAGAGCCAGTACTGACTAGATACTCTCATGTATATTTGCATAGTTCATTGGACACCCCTTATCTAAAGGCCGAGTATGTGATATAAGAATTAAATTTAAGTGAGTAACCTGGTTTTGCTTAGCTGCTGTTTAATTGATATAATATTCAATCTGTGACTTAAATATGCTGCTGTAAATCCCATGTTTAAAAGTTTGATATCCATTTTGAAATTGTTTAAATACATCATGAAATACTATTATTATTTTTGAAAGGTTCTTTTCTGAAATTAGGTCTAATTCCATGAAATACTATTTATCCCTTGAATGCTGAATTTAAATGACAGATAAGAATTTTGCGTATTGTGAACCTGATTTTTGAAAGCTTGGTCTGTTTGGTGGATTGTGTTTGGTAGCAATCGTAAGATTGTAATATGTGTCAATGATTTGAACGTCATATCATGATTCATGGATCCTCTGATCAGTGGAGTCAATTACACCGAGGTACCAAGGACAGCGGAAAGCCCGAGGAAGTTTCCTCATGTAGGTGTTTTGACGAGCTGTATGCGAGGTACCATTTAACGTGATATGTCTAAAAAGCAGAATTGAACTTTTGTGATTTTAGGAAGGTTCTTCTCGTCTGAAATTCTGAATGTAATGTGTCTTGAATTATTCGTTTGATTTTCTAAAGGATCATAAAAATTAGAATTCTGTTTATGATAATATTAGAAAAGATGACTAAAATAGAAACCTGAATATAAGGCAAGTGCGTGATGTGTCTGGTTAGAAAATCAATTTGAGTAGTCGAAAAGAATTGGGTAGAATGTTATGGCACTTCTAAATAGTAACTTGTACAGTACAAAGAAGAAACGTGTGGAAGTGGAGGTCCTAATTAATTAGTGCTATGTTGTGAAATTAATGGAAGATAATATTATTTTATTTGGAACCCTATACTCTTAGGAAATTTTTATCGAAGCCGCGAAACTTTTTAAATTATGATCAGTTGAGTAGTAGTATGGGGTAACATCGAGGGTGAGTGATGAAATGTGGTTTTTGGGACCAATTGTCTGCTGTTGTGTTCTACTTCTTGTGTTGCAATTTTGAATCGGGTGAATAAAATTCTGTTCACTTATGCCACACTAAGATTGTTATTTAAAGTCATTTAATGAAAAGTGTTTTTGCAAATGGATTTGTTAGTTGTCTATTACTTGTGCACTAAAACTTTGAATTTTAGTACTTTTAGCTGGAGTTATTAGTCTGGTAAGGTTTTTGTCCATTTCACTGGTGTGCTACCGTATTTGTTGATGTTTAAACAGAACTTATGAAATTGTTCGTATCTTGATTGTGTTATACCGATATTAGGTAATGATCATGTAAAGTGCACATTTGTTGTTAATACTCTGAGATGTTAATAGCAGGCTGTACGAATGCATTAAACTGTATGGTGTGGTGTAATGGTGATAAGCGTTAGACTTGGTAGATTTTGGGATGGTAAGGCGAAGTTTGGGGACAAACTTCAAAACAAGTTGGGGAGTGTGTAACATCCCACGTAATTAGGGGAAATGCATAAAACACTATAAGGTAAAAGAACACATGAGTGGAATTTCGAATTTTATGAAATTTTGTTTAGTGCTCGAATTAGATGGTTACTAGTGGGAATTAATGGTAAGTTAGGAAATTTATTTGAATTATAATGATAGGTTTGAATTCATTTTAGACATGTGAAACATTGGTAAAAGATGTAAGAATAAATTAATAGCAACCTATAGAAAAATTAAAAATACACTTAAGACTTGGGAACTTATAATTCTTTTGGGCTAGTACCTAAATTTGTCACACCTTTGGGCTGCATATTTTTGGAACCTCTTTTCTAGTGTGGGTCGAAGCCTTAGGGCCATTAGGAGCATCCTACACTTAGCCCAAATACTCATCTATCCTACCTTATCCTAGAATCTTCAAGGTAGTCAACGATTGGCTTCTAAACCACACATGGCAGAAAGAGAATAAAAATAAAATTATGTCACATGCTTGTCCCTTGTTCAGCGCTGAAATGGGAAGCAAGCAGACTGATGGCTTGTGTCATTAGGAAACTTTAGGCAGCCTTGTTAACATGCAGCCTATGGACGGAGAGAGGTCAGATTTGCATGATAGTTGATTAGGCAGAAATTACTTAGCCTTTCTCTTCTTTTGTGCGCCTGAGCAAGTGAAATTTCTGATCACTTGGGAAGAGTAACCTTGTGCATTCAGCTTTCTAAAAATGCAACCATTGAGAAAGATGTGTCCAGTTTGCATGTGATCCCATTGGAGCAGAAAACCTCCCCACACCTTCTCTTTGCGCGCTCCAAAGAGAGGAGACTCAAGCTCATCTTCTGACTTGTGTTATTCTTTAAAATAGCCTTTCAAGTTCCCATTCTCTTCCATTTCCTTGCGCTGATTGAATAGACAATATAGGCTAAAATTAAACTTGCCAAACAGAAACCAACTCCTCCTCTCATTCCCTAACCGTAAGTGATTATTAAGAAGACTAGACAGAAGTTGTATCCATCCTTCTTCCCCTGAACTATGGACATCATTGAGAGAAACCAACAACTCCAAACACACTCCTATCCTCTCTTGTGCGTCTAACCACCAGGAAAGCAACCTGCACCTTTCTATGTTTCGACCAAGAGTTTGAGGAGAAGACATAACACAGCCATCCTTGTACTCTCCTTCACAGCCGTAGACATCTAGAGGAGAGGCAAAGAATTGTGTGCTCTCTCCTCCTACCTATTCTTCAAAGCTGTGAGTCCCTTGAGAGAAGCACCATCTTCAAACTCCTCTTCTCATTTTCTGTTTCTGCTCAGCCGAAGTCATCACCAGGAGAGTGTGAGCTAAGTTCAACACATCCTCATCTTCCTCTTATAAATTGGCCGATGCTCATCAGCTAAGAAGCTGGTGACTGCATGCTACACATCTCCTTCCTTCCCTTGTGCACACCGTCGACCTCTAGTGGGAAAAGAGAAATCGTGACTGGGAGCTTAGGAAGACAAAGAACTGTCATTGCTTTATTGGGACTGTTGTGTACCAGCCATGGAGGTATTTGAAAAGGATAAACCTCCCACCTATTCTTTCTGTTTCGGTTGCATTTGAAGCTAGAAAATTAGTCCTGCACTTGCTGCCTCTTTAATTTCTGCCAACTGAAACTCTTTTACCATTTTATGTCTCTCACTCTACATGTATTAGAATATGTTGATAGCATGCTCTAGGTTCATGTGCAGCGCACCTAGGTAGAAGGTCGAAATCTTGAAGTAAAATCCTTACTGTATGTTTGTTGATTGACCGATTCTGTTTTATGGACTTTTGTGCCTCAAGCCTTAACTGAATTAAAAGGAAGTTACAGCAGGTTAAGGGCTCTCTTAGCACACCCTAGACTTCGTAGGAAAGGGCATGTAATTAACTTAATCATGGACACCTAGTACAACCTAGCCGAACCTGAATGCATGAGGGGACTTGTAATTTTTGTTGTTAACCAACTAAGGGACTAACTATCAACCAGAAAAATTTGTCTATTTTTGGAACTATGAGAACCGAGTAAATTACAAGAATTGGAGAACCTTTTATTTTGACCACTTATTTCCTTGGATTCAGCCTTTTTAGAATAGCCTAGGATTTTATATTCATTAGACCAAAACTGAATTTGTGAGCATGAGAATAGCTCTTTGTTCTATTGTAAAGCTGATTCCTTGGACTTAGAAAAAGTGATTAAAATTGTATGTGCTTAGAACTTAGGGGCAGTATGTTGAAGTTTTATTTTATTTTTATCGCCCTCTTGGTCATGTGAAAATGGTTATATAAATGAATAATTCTAGGTACCTAGTAGTGGGTAGAAAATCGATTATGTTATGTTGGAATTTCCCACTGTATTCGTTGTTAAATCATTATGAAATCAGAATTTTGTTTAGAGTAAAATAGCATGTCTAAATCGAAGGGCTATACATGGCAGAACCTAGGATCTTGTTTCAATAACAAGTTAGGAATGGCATGAAGTCAGGGAATTTATTTTTCATGAGATCCATGAGCAAACCGATTATATACCTGAGTTGGGGGCATAGAATTTATTGTACATCATAGGAATCAAAGCTTGAAACTTTGTTTTGGTTGTGCTTGTTTAGGTGTGCATCAACCTTAGAGTGTGGACTGAATTCTGTTGCTGTTTGATTAATTACTTGGACACACAGGTAAGTGTTAGGCGATATTACCTAATGTGACTATTGACTAGTGTGTGAAGTTGTAACATGATGCTCCATATTCCGTGAAATTATTATGTTCATTATAATGAAAGTATTCTGCCATGAATATGCCTTGACGGTAATATGATTATGAGGTAAAGTTGTTATGTGGCAGCATAACGTATATGAAAAGTATATAAGCATGCATCTTACATCATACCGCATTTATTTTTACGCTTTGTGTGTGAAAGCATAGCATGGCATGCATGTACCAAAATCATATAGCCTTGCAATTTAGAATAGTTATGTACAGGACCATGTGTTTGAGCACGCATCATATAGGCATCCCTCCGATACCAGGGTATGGGACACTTGGCATCAGTCCGCATAGGCCACAGATGGAATCCACCAAGAGGGTGCCAATTATGGGATATCCACTGTGTATTGCGCGCACGAAGGTGCTAAGAGCGCAAAAGGAAGACGTTATATACGCAATATATATATATGATGAAAAGGAAAAAGAAAAAGGAACAAGGATATGTTGAAGTGACTGTTATGATTTTGTGCCTAGTTTAATACTGTTACGTTATTGGTTTTGTTGCCACATTACTGGGATTATTTCTCACCCCTTTGGGGCTGCTGTTTTTAATAAAATGGCAGGAGAGCGGAAGGGCACATGAAGATTTGATTGGAAAGACTTAGCTATGCTTACTGTTGTTTTGTACTGTTGGTTGAATCTTTTGATTCGGAGTATTTGGATGAATGTATTAAGCTTTGGATTTGATGTCTTGTTGAATTTTAAACTTTGAGGTTCCTCTAGTGGTTTGGAAAAAATTCTACAATGTTTTGGTAAAGACTCAAGATTGAGGGCTGTGAAAATATGAAAACCTGATTTTTGGAGCATTTTAAATGTTGTCGTTCCGGGGCTACGGATGCACGCGAAGCCCCAGGAATGTACTTTCAAACTATGTAGGTTTTATTTTTACACGAAATCTGTACTAATTTTTATAAGGTTCGTCATGCAACTGGTTTCCAGAAACGGACAGAATTCACAAGCATCTTACGTGTTCTGTTCCGTGGGGCTATTCACCTCCGAATCGTGCATAATTTATATGTACGCGACGCCCCGGATGTCTAGTTTTTCAGAAGCTTGAAATATTTTTTACCGCAGTTGAATTCGATTTTATACAGATTTTTCAAGACAGGAAGGTTTTCTGAAAAGTATAGAAAAATTCAGCAAAGGGTTTTATAATTGAAATTTTATGTGTTTGATAAACGATTTCATCTTTCTGAAGTTGTTTGTATAATAATCAAATCTGAATATTTTCAAAGTCCCAAATTTAAATGTTTTTCGATAAAAGTTTCTTTTTATTGAGTCCTATACCGCTGCGACTCTAATACGATTTAGCAAACAACCCTCTTGGATGCATACAAGAGTGGGTGTTACAAAGAATGTCTTGATAATCTGATAAAATAAAGTCGACAAGATTGCAGATCCGAGCTTCGTGAGAAAATAAAGTAGTAGATGAGATCTTCTAGAGAGGATGATGTGTTCCAAAATAGAGAGTGATGGAGATTTTCATGATAAATATATATACTCCCTTCTTCAGAAATTTCCCTTCTTCAGCAATAAAACTCGGTGATATGAATGTATGATAAATAATGCCCAGTGACTTGGGTCTTTGACGTCTAGTTGCTCAGATATGTTGCTCCATGATCATGTTTAATAACTGAAATAAAGATGTCTTGACCGTCTGATAATAATAAAATAATAACGTCGAGAGATATGATGTAGATTTTGATAATAAATATATATGTTCCCTTCTTCAGAAATAAAACTCGCATGTGAGAAATAATGTAGTAGATGAAAGCTTCCCGAGAAGATAATGTGTTCCAAGAGAGAAAGAGACTGGGAGTCTTCATAGATGATAAATATGTATATTCCTTTCTCTAACAACAAAGCACGGTGATATGAGCGTTTAATAAATAATGTCCAGTGACTTGGGTCTTTGATGTCCTGTTGCTCCAATTTAAATCCTGCAACAACTGGTATAGTAGTGTATGAATAACGATAAAAATTTGCCTAGGTGGGGCGTTGGCCAGACACCGGCCATCTAGGACTTTAGCCGAGGGGTAGCACATCTCGGACTTTGTTTACCGCGGGGGTGAGAACCATCCCGACCTTCATAATTAATGACCGGGGGTGAGAACCGTCCCGGCCTTCATACGTTTTTGTCCCGGGCTACCGGTCTTCATTGTATACCGGGGTGAGAACCATCCCGGCCTTCATAATTAATTACCGGGGGTGAGAACCGTCCCGACCTTCATACATTTTTGTTCCGGGCTACCGGTCTTCATTGTATACTGGAGGTGAGAACCATCCCGGCCTTCATACGTTTTTGTCCTGGGCTACCGGTCTTCATTGTATACCGGGGGTGAGAACCATCCCGACCTTCATTATGTTTAAGCAACTCATATGAAATTTATAATCATATGAAATTAATACTGATGCGGTAGAGAGAAACATGTATATGCTAGTGAAGAGATGTTGTTGCCTAGTGTTGAAAACAAAACCTGACCGTGTGAATGTCATTGGGCACTTTGCATACAAGTGTTGATTCGATAAATTTTGGTTTGTTGATGAAATGCTGGCCTCCCTGTTGGGCGTGATGAAACTTGGCCTCCCTGTTGGGCGTGATGAAATCTTGGTCTCCATGTTGGGAGAGCTGAAATGCTGATCTTCCTGTTGGGCGTGATGAAATGCTGGCCTCCCTGTTGGGCGTGATGAAACTTGGCCTCCCTGTTGGGCATGATGAAATGATGACCTCCCTGTTGGGCGTGATGAAATGCTTGTCTCCCAGTTGGGCGTGATGAAATGCTGGCCTCCCTGTTGGGCATTATGAAATGATGGCCTCCCTGTTGGGCGTGATTAAATCTTGGTCTCCATGTTGGGAGAGCTGAAATGCTGGCCTCCCTGTTGGGCGTGATGAAACTTGGCCTCCCTGTTGAGCGTGATGAAATCTTGGCCTCCCTCTTGGACGTGATGAAATCTTAGTCTCCATGTTAGGAGAGCTGAAATGCTCCTGTTGGGCGTGATGAAATGCTTGCCTCCCTGTTGGGCGTGATGAAATGCTGGCCTCCCTGTTGGGCGTGATGAAACTTGGCCTCCCTGTTGGGCGTGATGAAATATTGGTCTCCATGTTGGGAAAGCTCTTGCCTCCCTGTTGGGCGTGATGAAATGATGGCCTCCATGTTGGGCGTGATGAAATGCTTGTCTCCCAGTTGGGCGTGATGAAATGTTGGCCTCCATGTTGGGCGTGATGAAATCTTGGTCTCCATGTTGGGAGTGATGAAATCCTGGCCTCCCTGTTCTGCGTGATGAAATGGTGGCCTCCCAGTTGGCCGTGACAGAAAGCTGGCCTCCCAATTGGGCGTGACGCAGTGCTGGCCTCCCAGTTGGCCGTGACGCAATGCTGGCCTCCCAGTTGGGTGTGACGAAGTGCTGGCCTCCCAATCGGGCGTGATGAAATGTTGGCCTCCCTGTTGGGCGTGATGAAATGATGGTCTCCCTCTTGGGCGTGATGAAATGCTTGTCTCTCAGTTGGGCGTGATGAAATGCTGGTCTCCATGTTGGGCGTGATGAAATCTTGGTCTCCGTGTTGGAAGTGATGAAATGCTGGCCTCCCTGTTCGGCGTGATGAAATGGTGGCCTCCCAGTTGGGCGTGATGGAAAGTCGGCCTCCCAGTTGGGCGTGACGAAGTGCTGGCCTCCCAGTTGGGCGTGATGAAATTCTAGGTCTCCTTGTTGGGCGTGAAAACCATCCCGGCCTTCATAATTAATTACCGGGGGTGAGAGCCATTCCGGCCTTCGTAATTAATTACCGGGCGTGAGAACCGCCCGGCCTTCGTAAATAATTATCGGGCGTGAGAACCGCCCAACCTTCGTAAATAATTACCGCGCGTGAGAACCGCCCTGGCCTTCGTAAATAATTACCGGGCGTGAAAACCGTCCCGGGCTTCGTAAATAATTACCGGGCGTGAGAGCCATCCCGACCTTCGTAATTAATTACCGGGGGTGAGAGCCATCCCGGCCTTCGCAAATATATACTGGGCGTGAGAGCCGGCCTTCGTAAAAATTTACCGAGCGAGAGAACCTTCCCGGCCTTCGTAAATAATTATCGGGCGTGAGAGCCGTCTCGGCCTTCGTAAATAATTATCGGGCGTAAGAGCCATCCCGGCCTTCGTAAATAATTACCGGGCGTGAGAACCGCCCGGCCTTCGTAAATAATTATCGGGTCTGAGAACCGCTTGGCCTTCGTAATTAATTACCGGGCGTGAGAACCGTCCCGGCCTTCGTAAATAATTACCGGGCGTGAGAGCCATCCCTGCCTTCGTAATTAATTACCGGGGGTGAGAACCATCCCGGCCTTCGCAAATAAATACCGGGCGTGAGAGCCGGCCTTCGTAAAAATTTACCGAGCGAGAGAACCTTCCCGGCCTTCGTAAATAATTACCGAGCGTGAGAGCTGTCCCGACCTTCGTAAATAATTACCGGGAGTAAGAGCCATCCCGGCCTTCGTAAATAATTATCGGGCGTGAGAACCGCCCGGCCTTCGTAAATAATTATCGGGCGTGAGAACCGCTCGGCCTTCGTAATTAATTACCGGGCGTGAGAACCGTCCCGGCCTTCGTAAAAAATTACCGGGCGTGAGAGCCATCCCTGCCTTTGTAATGAATTACCGGGGGTGAGAACCATCCCGGCCTTCGCAAATAAATACCGGGTGTGAGAGCCGGCCTTCGTAAAAATTTACCGAGCAAGAGAACCTTCCCGGCCTTCGTAAATAATTACTGGATGTAACGCCCTCCCTTGTATGCATCCAAGAGAGTCGTTTGCTAAGCGAGATTAGAGTCTTTAACGTCATTTTCGCTACTGAAAAATCATTTTGGTGTTTCTAATTAAAACTTATAGTTGAAATCATTTTTCTTCTAAAAATCAGAGTATGTTTTCAAAATTGTCTTAAGTTGCTGAAAGTATTATTTCCCCGGCAAACCATACTGTCTTTAGAAATTCGTATAAAATCAGTTCTGACGATTTAAAAAAAATATTCCTTATGATCTAGAAAGAGCACGTCTGGGGCTTCGCGCGCATATTAAATAATAGTAAATCGGAGTTCGTTTGCCCCTTGAAACATAAACCGTAAGGTGCTCGTAAAACTGTTTAAAAATCAGCACTTAATAGAACGTTCAAAAATCCATTTTGCAAAACGTTTCCAGATTTTTCATAAATCAGCCGCTGTTCATAAAAGACTTAAACAGAATTAAAATAATAGTTTCTACGGTCATCCAAGTGCTCGACATATAAAAACAATACAGTCATCCAACAATTAAACAGCAACAACAAAAGTCCAATCAGCAGTAATTAACAACATGCAACCATATAATCACCCCTTCAAATGTTCTTTCGTCCTCCTGCCATTTTATAAAAATAGCAGCCCCAAAGGGGTGAGAATAATCCCAGTAGTGTGGCAACAAAACCAATAATGCAACAGTATTAAACTAGGCACAAAATCATAAACAGTCACTTCAACATATCCTTTTTCCTTTTCCTTTTTCTTTTCATCATATTAGTGCGTGTATAACACCTTCCTTTGCGCTCATAGCACCGTCGTGTGGATATCCCATAATTCAGCACCCTCAAAGGTGGATTCTAACTGTGGCCTATGCGGACGGATGCCAAGTGTCCCATACCCTGGTACCGGAGGGATGCCTATATGATGCGTGCTCAAACACATGGTCCTGTATATAACTATTATAAATTTCAAAGCTAACATGAATTTGGTACATGCATGTCATGCTATGCTGTCACACACAAAATAAAAAAATAGACGCGATATGATGTGAGATGCATGCTTATATCATCCTTTTCATATACGTTATGCTGCCACATAACAACTTTACCTCATAATCATATTACCATCATGGCATTTTTTCATGGCAGAATTCTTTCATCATACAGAACATAATAATTTTATGGAGTATGGAGCATCATGTTACAATTTCATACACTAGTCAATAGTCACATTAGGTAATATTGCCTAACACTTACCTTGTGTCCAAGCAATAATCAACAGCACCAAAATTCAGCTCACTCAATAAGAGTTACGTGCACCTAAATACATGTGTAACAAGTCAGAATTGGTTTCATGTTATTCTTATAATTTATCAACAAATTTTCATGTTTCTCATTCTTATTCTGTAATCTGTTTCCATACATACAATTCGGTTTTTCATGGTCCCTAGACTAAATTACATTTTCTAACTTAGAGTTAATACCCCAATTCGTTAACAGTGGGAAATCCATATTAATCCTATAATTTCCAAGTCATTTCCATTCTTCTCATTCTTGTATTTTATTCGATTTATCAAGCATCCAAAACTAATAGTTCACTGCATAAATTTTTATTCCAACAATTGCTAGCAAAACAAAATCTCCAAGGTTCTTTTATATAAACCAATTCGGTCCTGCCCATTAATTAGGTGCCACTCATGTATTAATTTAAATAACCATGTTTACAAGGTTTAGAGGGTACCCATGATGCACACAACATACCTCCTTTATAATATATTCATCATATGCAAAGCTAGACCAATGACTAAGTTTAACGAAACAGTCTCCAATTTACAAGAGTTGTTATTATTATTATATATATTTTTCTAATATTTTACTGACTTCAAATATGTATTATCAACTAGTTAACAATGACAACATCCTACTAGGTTTCCAATCCCTCACAGAATTGGTTCCTATAGTTAAAGGGGTTTAGGATTTTTTTATTCACATTTTTAACCTTACAACTTATGGTGCGCTAAAAAAAAAGGGCCTACAAAAGCTGTCCAATTACTCGAATTCAATTAAAGCTAGATACCACAACCTATGTACGTTATATTCAAGTTCCCCACAATTAATTAATACTGTTAGCAGATACTGTACTACACATAGTTACACGGCCGAGCAGCAAGTAAATTAAATGGCAAAATTAACTTCCTAAGACAGTTACGCAGACCAAACAAGGTGGAGAATAATGACATAACAAAACCAAAAACTACATCAGCCTAGAAAAAAACAGCAGACGCACAATTCAGGGAATAAAGAGGCAGGCTAGTGCTTGAATTTACCTCTTAATCTCTTATAGACTACACATCCAGGGTTCCAAACCGAACCAAGGGACAGCCCTCTATGTTCTCCTATATTCCAAAGGTCTGAATCCAGTTACATGCAAGGGAAAGAGGCTCAATCACCGCTGATTCATGGACATGCAGGGAACGAAACAAAGCTTAATCGGGACAGATTTAGGTTGCGTTGAACAAGGAGGGAAAATTGCTTTGCCTCCTTGTGTGAGGGTCTTCGGCTGAACACAAGAAAGGAAGACAAACGATGGGGAGACTCTGGATTTCGAGCAGCATGCAGTGAGCTCTCCATCCAATCCCATAAAGCAACGACAACAAGGAAGACCACAAAATTAGCCCCTGCCCTCCTTGAGGTGTACCTTCAGCCGAACAGCAAAGAGATAGAGTGGAAGTTGAGGTGAGTGTTTTTGTCCAAGAGGTTCACGGCTTCAATGAAAAGGAAATAAGGATAATGTAAAAATTTTCCTTTGAGGCTTTTCTTTGAGTTTCTCTTACGGAATACGCATGGCCAAGAGGGAGTGAGTGTGGTCTAGTCTTGCTTCTGAGTAAACGAAGATGTGATCAAAGAGATGAAGAGAATGCAAAGAGAGATGCAGAGAATGCAAAGGGAGAACTCAGAGAGCTTGAGAAAGAAATCATTGTAAATGACTATTGTATTATTGTTACTGAACTCAGAAAGAGAGTCTCGCTTTTATATTACGTTAGTTACAAAAGTAAGATGCTAGGTGAAGTATAACAGAATCCGTGAAAGGTGGAACTGTTGGAACAACTTCAACAGATCTAACAGCTAGCTAAACTAACAATGCAACAAACTAAACCACAACAGATGAATTAAACAGATGAGCAGAATAGCTCATTCCAATATTCTCCCCTCAAGTGCATGGAGGATGAGCAGGCAGGAACGACATATAATGAACATATAAGAATCTGTTGAGAGATAGCACACTAGTATTCACCCCTCAATCTTAAGGAGGATGCATCAGTAACAAAGGATCAAAAACTTTAAGCTTATCCTTTAGTTCACTAAAACGAGCTACTGATAGAGGTTTTGTAAAAGAGTCAGCAACTTGTAATGGACCAGGAATATGTTGCACAATGAGAGACTTTGCCAAAACTTTCTCTCTTACAAAGAAAACATCAAGTTCCATGTGCTTGGTTCTGGAGTGAAGCACTGGATTGTGAGCTAATGCAACAGTGCTTTGATTATCACAGTAAATGACTGGAACCTTGATAGGAACATGCAACTCCTTTAATAGAGATTGAACCCAAAGAATTTCAGCAGCAGTATGTGCTAAACTTCGATACTCAGCCTCAGCACTAGAACGAGCAACTAGAGACTGCTTCTTAGCCCACCAAGATATAAGATTGGAGCCTAAGAACACACATGCTCCAGAAGTGGACCTCCTGTCATCCGGATCAGACCCCCAGTCAGCATCACATAATGCTGTAAGAGACAAAGGATGATGTTGTGAAGGGGGATGAAAAAGGAGACCAAAAGAAATAGTGCCTTTAAGATATCTCAGAATTCTCTTAACAATTTTCCAATGATCTTCTAGAGGCTGAGAAAGAAATTGGCATACTTTGTTGACACTAAAGGCAATTTCAGGTCTGGTTAGAGTTGCATACTGTAAAGCTCCCACAATGGACCTGTAGAGAGAAGCATCAGGTGCATAGTTGGCTCCATGTTTACTAAGTTTACAACCACTTGGCATAGGAGTAGAGATACCCTTTGAATCTGTCATACCAGCTTTGTGCAGGACATCCTTGATATATTTGGACTGAGATAAGAACAAGCGACCATTGGAAAGAGACTTAACCTCAATGCCAAGAAAATAATCCAAGTTACCAAGCTGTTTGAGAGCAAATCTGGAGTTCAATTGATTGGTAAGTTGCTAAATGAGATCAGGATTGCTGCCAGTAATGATAATATCATCTATGTAGACCAATATATAAATGCAATGACCACCTGTTCTCAGAATGAAGAGAGAAGGATCACACTTGCTGGAAACAAAATCAAGTTGAGGAAGAGCTGCCCGAAATTTCTCAAACCAGGCTCTGGGAGCTTGTTTGAGACCATAGATGGCTTTGTTGAGCTTGCAAACTAGGGACTTGTCAGCAACCTCAAACCCAGGAGGTTGATTCATGTAAACCTCTTCCAAGAGCTCTCCATTGAGAAAAGCATTGTTGACATCAAGCTGCTTCAAGGGCCAACCATGAGATAAAGCCAAGGTAAGAATAATGCACACAGTAATAGGTTTTACCACAGGAGAAAAGGTTTCATTGTAATCAAAACCAAGTTGTTGATGAAAGCCTTTAGCTACAAGCCTGGCCTTATATTTGTTTATAGATCCATCAGGATTTTCTTTGATGCGAAAAACCCATTTGCAACCAATGGAAGATCTAGAGGCAGGCAGTGGCATAAGGGACCAGGTACCATTAGCAAGAAGAGCATTATATTCAGTATGCATGGCCCGAACCCATTCAGGAATGGAGAGAGCTTGTTTAACAGTAGAGGGTTCCATATGAGCAGTGAATAAGGAAGGTGCAGGACCCTTGGATCTAGTAAGAATTGTGTGAGAAGGAGATGATAGCTTAACTGATCGAGAAGGCAAATAATCTGAACCAGAAGAGGAAGCAGGAGAAGTAGAGGACACTGATTGAGAACAATGACTGCTAGAACTAGAAGATAGAGAAATGATATGGGAAGACTCATAAATCTTTGACAAGGAAGCTGTTCGAGGACTGACATGGACACTAGCAGAAGAAAGAGGAGAAGAGAAAGCATGCCTTGTAGTAGTAGCTGATGTATCACACGAAGAATGATCTGCTGGTCCAGCTGAGGAACGTAAGAGAGGCTGTGAATTATCTACTGGACTAGTGGAAGGACCAACAAAGAGAGGCTTTGAGTGAGAAGGTAAAGAAGAAAAAGCAGGTAAAGGAAAAGTAGTAGCCAGAGGTAAAGGAGCAGAAGGAGGTAAAGAAGAAGCGACAGATAAAGGTGAAAGGGAAATGACAGACAAGGGAGCCTGTGAAAAAGGAGATGCGGCAGTGAAGGAGTCACGGGAAAGACTTGGTTTGGATGCAGTAGGCACAGGTTGATGGGAACTGGACAACATAGGATTAGATGAAATAGATAAAGGAGATAAAGGTAATGCATGACAGGAATGCATTTGAGGCGATAAAGTTGAGGATGATGCAGTGGATAAAAGGAAAGAAGACATAGGATGTTGAGACATTTTGGGTAATGAATTGGGTAAAGACCAGTCTAATGGGATAATGGTTCTAGAGTAGGAAGATGCATCAGTAGAATGTGGAACAGTGGAGGGACCCGAAGGAAATAGGCAAGGGAAGGGAAATTTGAACTCATTAAACACAACATCTTTGGAGATATAGATTTTACCATTAGGACTAAGACACTTATACCCTTTATGACTAGGTGAGTAGCCTAGAAAAACACATTCATGAGATCTAAAATCAAACTTGTGCTTATTGTATGGTCGAAGAAGTGGAAAGCAAGCACACCCAAAAGTTCTAAGAAAAGAGAAATCAGGAAGGGACTTATAAAGCAGAAAGTGAGGGATTTGAAAGTTTAAGGCAGAAGTGGGAAGTTTGTTGATTAAGTACACAGCAGTGGGGAATGCATGATCCCAATATTTTAAGGGAATAGAGGCATGTGCAAGAAGAGTTAGACCCATGTCTACTATAGGTCTATGTTTTCTCTCAACAATCCATTTTGATGATGAGTGTGGGGACATATTAACCGATGAGTGATGCCCAATTCAGTGAGAAACTTAGTAAAGGGCCTGAACTCACTACCCCAATCAGTTTGGACAGCCTTGATGACTTGCTTGAATTGAGTAGAAACTAGAGAATTAAAGTTTTTTAAAAACAGACAAGGAATCTGACTTTTGTTTAAGAAGATAAATCCAAGTAAACCTGGTTGCAACATCCACAAAGGTTATATAATACATGAATCCTTGAGATGATTGGATTGGAGCTGGTCCCCACAAATCACTAACAACAAGTTGAAAGGGATCCGAATAGACTGTAGAAGAAGGGAGTGAAGGCAATCTGTGAGACTTGCCCATACAACATGCAGAACAAAAATCAGTAATTGGTTTATTTCCTAATGAAATATTACAATGAGTAAGTATCCTTTGTAGAGAATCAAAGTGAGGATGTCCTAATCTGGAATGCCAGAGATCATAAGTCCTAGATACATCAGCAACTACAGCATTAACAGAAACAGTATTACAAGCATGAGGAACACACACTGTATGACCAGATTTATTACAAGGCTGCACAGAACTGACTATAGCTGCAGAACTGGCAGGATTACAACATGAAAAATCAGAACAAGCTACAGGCTGAACAGAAGCATTCGAACTTGTAGAAACAGTAGCTGGAAGACCTTTGGACTTGTAAAGGCCATCACTTCCAAGAAAGCCTTCAAGTAAGACCTCCTGGGACTCCTGAGATTTGACAACACAATGAGTTGAGTGGAACTCAAAATAGACATTGTTATCCTTAGCAAACTGACTGACACTTAAAAGATTTTTGGTGATTTGTGGAACAAGAAGAAGTTTGTTTAAATGAAGTGAAGTGTGTGGAGGAAAAGGAGAACAAAAGCTACTAGAGCCAATAGAAGAAATTGTCAAACCTTGTCCATTACTAACAAATATTTGATCGGGACCATCATATTGATTACTTTGTAGTAGATTTGCCGGGTTAGGAGTCACATGGTGTGAAGCTCCAGAGTCAGGGTACCAGTCTAAAGTTGTGTGATTACCAGAAGCACCACCATATGTAGTAGAATTACCAGCTTGTGAGAAGTTGGTTGAAGGTTGCATATTGTGAAAAGGTCCAGGGAAAGCAGGTGACTGACTCCAACTGGTATTAGCTGAAGGATGAGACATTGTCAAGTGTGCTGCAGCTGGAAAGGTGGTTGGGAAATGCATTGCAGTGTGAGAGCTGATCGGATGATGAGAGGGACCAGTTGAAGAAAAAGATGAACTGTTGTTGTATCTCCACCAACAGTTGGTTGCCTCATGACCATTTTTCTTGCAAAGTTGACAAGTAACAAAGATCCTTCCACCAACAAAGTTTCTGCCACCACGATGACGTCCTCTTCCACCACGCCAACCACCACGAGTTGGCTGCATAAAGTTTCTAACAACATTTCCTTGTTCATAAGATTGTTGAACCATAGATCCTTGTGGTCTGTAGTTAGTTTGATCTGGAGTATGTGAGACAGGAGGAAGATGAACATGAGATGGAGATTGAGCTTGAACACTGTGAGCACTGTGAGCAACATTGATGGAGTTAACACTCAATGAAAGTAAACTGGCCTTTGAAGGCCGATGCATGTAAGGTGTAAAACAAAAAATTTTACTGCGGAACATACATGCACACATAGGTTCATGCTTTAAGACAACATGATGTTACCTTGTTTTTGGCCTGATCAGTCAGGGAGATCAGATGTCAGGCTTGAAGGGTTCAAACCCTCTAATGGTGATCCACACCACCGTTCGTCAATGATGCAAGAACCCTTTCTTGAAAGCCACCAGATGAACACCACAGTGAGGCTTGCTATGCGCACAAGTGGTGAAGGTGGAGGCTAGGTATTCTGTTTGGAAAGGTGTAGTGAGCTACCCTACAGAATGGTGCATAGATGGAGGAGAGTTGGCTAGGTTTTCACAAAACCCTAAGGTGAGGAACAAGTCATATATATTGCGCACACTTGGAGAGGAGGAGGAAATTAAATCATTCAAAATGAAAAACAAACTTTCAAATCTCTTTGAAAGTTGCGCATAGAACAGTGAGATGAGGTGGAGCTGTTGCAAAACTAACTTTCCCAACAACCTCCAATCTTATCCACATGAAATTAAGTTCAAAATAATTTAAACTTAAATTCATAAACTATCATATAGTATATACTTCTCATGCGCATAATTCAGCCCTAGAAGGGGTCCAAATACATTGAGTAGTTGCATTCAAAATTTGAATCAACTCACCCACTGATTCCCTCAACCACCAAATCTGAATGGAGGTTTGTTTTAAGTGATAAGATAACATTCTTATCACCTAAAAGTTGCGCACCAAACAGCCAAGGGAGTGCCTCCAAAGATGCTTCTTGATCCAAGGAATATGCTCCAATAAGATCCTGTCTTATCCTTTTGTTATGAAACAACTTTTCAAAACCAATTCAAATTCGAATTCAAACACTTGAATTCAAACGTTCAAACATTCAAATTCAAAATTCAAAATTCAAAATTTCAAATTTCAAATTCAAAATTCGAATTTCAAAATTCAAATCCAAATTCAAATTTCAAAATTCAAATTTCAAATTTCAAATTTCAAATTCAAAATTCGAATTTCGAAATTCAAATTCTAAATTCAAATTTCAAAATTCAAAATTCAAATTCAAGATTCGAAATTCAAATATTTGATTATTAATTTAACTAATTAAATTAATTAGTAATGGCTTGGACTATCCAAACCCATTACTAAACTCCATGCACCACCCACCCATTTAGGTGGGCTTCCAAACAGCTTCTTGGGCTAACAACCATTATTAGGCCCAATACCTTTAAAACTAGTCCATCATGACTACAAGGTGTTAGTGTGTGACCCATTAGGTCCAACTTAGTTTCAAACATAACTGGGCTTGGGCCCAACAAGCCCACAACCCAATTAATGACAACACAGAGCACTAGCAATGCTTTGTTGTCCCAGAACTAGTCAGATTAATGACTTGATCAACCTATTGCACATATTTGGTTACCGTATGTATTTCCCTTCATCTCAGTTATCTTCCCATTAACCTAGGGTAAGGAAATGTATCAACCCCTGCGGTTTAGGGTAAGCTTTATTCGAAATAGGGAATCTTCAATTTACTGACTCTAAAGGCAGATCATCTCATGATCTCTTTTACTACGCATAGATTCCCGAGTCCCTGTAAATGTCATCTCGATTTCTCCGGTTTACAGATAACCTAATCTCTCACAGAGATTTGACGAATTCCTTTAGCTTATTACCCTAGCCCTGTGCCCTTTAAGGACACGCCCAACAGTATACCTATGAGTCTCCATGTTTCAGGCAGACGAGGTATACAATCAAAACATGCCTTCAAGAACACAGTCTAGGTAATAACTTCTGGTCTAAGGAAAGATATACCCAAACATAAAGAGATTACTCTAATGACACTATCTGTGAGATTTCCTCATAGACTCTCTTTTTGGGTCTGTTCAGTGCGAGCTATACTCTTATAGGTCCACCCACGACTTTAGCTAAGATATCTCCATATCTGCAGCTCATGAGGTCTTTACCTTGTATCCATATACAAGTAGATAAGTCGTACTAGTCTTTACTCGAGATCACTGATCCCCAAACTCAGTGTCTCTAGACTAGGAACATATAATTAGGAATAGACATGCAATATCCTTGAATCCTCATGATCGTGATCTCATCACAGATACTCAAGAGATACCTGTTCTATTCCAAGGGGTTTATCCAGTTCGTTCATATAATATTAATAGTAATATCGAGACACAATATGAAACTGAATAAATAGTGCTTTCATTTATTTGCGACAAACAAAGTTCTACATCTAGTGTCCTTTATTTAATCAAAAGATTGTCTCTAGGACACCCATATGCTAACAAGCTCCCACTTGGCCTAGAGCCAATCAGACCTAAGTCGTATGCCCAAAGCCTCATAATGACTATCATGTTTTCTCTGAGAAACAGCCTTTGTCAGAGAATCGGCCAGGTTATCGTCTGTGGGAACATAATCCATTTTTACATCATTCCTATCAATGATTTCTCTAATCAAATGATATCTGCGGAGCACGTGTTTAGATCTTTGATGAGACCTAGGTTCCTTTGACTGCGCAATGGCTCCTGTGTTGTCGTAAAGCAACTGTATGGGCTCATCCACGCTTGGAACCACCCTTAGTTCATTTACGAACTTCTTGATCCACACTGCCTCCTTAGCTGCTTCTGAAGCAGCTATGTATTCAGCCTCTGTCGTTGAATCTGTTGTTGTCTCCTACTTGGAACTTTTCCAAGACACTGCCCCACCATTTAAGGTGAATACGAATCCTGACTGTGACTTGCAGTCATCTTTGTCACTCTGAAAGCTGGCATCAGTGAACCCTTTCACTGTTAACTCATTAACCCCACCATAGACCAGTAATGCATCCTTAGTTCTTCTTAAGTATTTAAGGATGGTTTTGACTGCCGTCCAGTGACCCTCTCCAGGGTCTGACTGGTATCTGCTCGTAATGCTTAAAGCATATGAGACATCTGGTCTCGTACATATCATGGCATACATGATAGATCCAATAGCCGAAGCGTATGGAATTCCACTCATGCGATTCTTCTCAGGCTGTGACTTAGGACACATAGCCCTTGATAGGTGTACCCCATGACTGACAGGAAGAAAACCCCTTTTCGACCCTTCCATGCTAAATCTCTTTAGCATCTTGTCAACGTACGTGGATTGAGATAAACCCAGCAGCCTCTTGGATCTATCTCTATAGATCTTTATACCGAGTATAAAGGCTGCCTCTCCCAAATCCTTCATGGTAAAGTTTTCTGAAAGCCACTCTTTCGTTATTTTTAATGTGGGGATGTCATTTCCTATTAGCAATATGTCATCTACATAGAGCACTAGGAAGACTACATTACTCCCACTAACCTTTCTGTAAACACAAGTTCATCCTCGTTCTTGATAAAACCATTACTCTTAACGACTTCATCAAAACGTATATTCCAACTCCTTGATGCTTGCTTTAGCCCATATATTGACCTTTGTAGTTTGCATACCATATGCTCCTGATCTTTGTTTTCAAAGCCTTCAGGTTGTGTCATGTACACTTCCTCCTTCAAGAACCCATTCAAGAAGGCGGTCTTGACATCCATTTGCCAAATTTCATAGTCGTGGTATGCTGCTATTGCAAGCATGATCCTAATAGATTTGATCATGGCAACTGGTGAGAAAGTTTCATCATAGTCAACTCCTTGTCTTTGACGATACCCTTTCGCCACCAACCTAGTTTTGTAGGTCTGAACGTTGCCATCTGCATCAGTCTTTCTTTTAAAGACCCATTTATTACCGATAGGAACTATTCCTTGCGGTTTAGGAACCAAGGTCCATACCTTGTTCTGATACATCGAATCCATTTCAGATTCCATGGCTTCAAGCCATCTTGAGGAGTCAACATCTTTGACCGCCTCCTCGTAGTTACTTGGTTCATCATCCTCAACAGTTTGCTGATTCTCAATCACAAACCCGTACCTTTCAGGTGGATGGATGAGCCTCGTAGATCTACGGAGTTGTGTGTTTACTTCTCCATTGGAGAACGTCGCCTGCGGAGCAGACTCGGGTTCCTCAATCTGTTCTTGTGGATCTTGCACTTCTTCAAGATCAATCTTACTCCCACTGCCTCCTTGAGAGATTAAATCCTTCTCAAGGAACTCAGCATTCTTTGACACAAACACTTTGTGTTCTTCCATGGAGTAGAAGTAGTATCCCTTAGTACCTTTAGGATACCCCACAAATAGACATTTAGTACTCTTAGCACTAAGCTTGTTTGATGTCAACGCTTTGACATAAGCTGGCGATCCCCATACCCTGAGGTAACTCAGGTTGGGTCTCTTACCACTCCATATCTCATATGGTGTGGTCTGAACAGATTTAGACGGTACCCTATTTAGAAGGTATGCCGCTGTGTCTAAGGCATATCCCCAAAATGATTTTGGAAGTTGAGTCTCACTCATCATAGACCTAACCATGTCTAACAAGGTCATGTTTCTTTGGTGTGGTGTGTAAGGAGCGGTAAATTGTGAGAGAATTCCATTTTCTCTCAGATAACCCTGAAACTCGTGGCTCAAATATTCACCACCACGATCTGATCGTAATGTCTTAATCATCTTGCCACGTTGTTTCTCCACTTCATTCCTAAACTCTTTGAACTTTTCAAACGCTTCAGATTTATATCTCATTAGGTATATATACCAAAATCTTGATTTGTCATCTGTAAAGGTAATGAGATAAGAATATCCACCTCTAGCCTCAATAGACATTGGGCCACATACATCAGTATGAATGAGTTCTAATAACTCACTAGCCCTATGACTCTCAAGCCCTTTGGGCTTTTGTTGAATCATTTTCCCAGCTAGACAAGATTCACACTGTCCATAGGATTCCAAATCCATGGAGTCCAGGTATCCATCTCTATGCATCCTAGACAATCTTGTTTCATTTATGTGCCCTAGTCTACAGTGCCAAAGATAAGATTGATTATCCGTCCTAGGTCGTTTCACATCTACATTGAGCACTTCATTTCCCATTTCCAACACATACAATCCATTTATTAAAGAAGCAATACCGTAAACCATATCATTCAAAATGATAGAAAAAGTACCATCCCTAATACTGAAAGTATAACCATCTTGTTCTAAACAAGAAATTGAAATAATGTTTCTAGAAATATGCGGAACATAAAGACAATTATTCAAATGTAGTAAAAGTTCAGTAGGCAAAATAAGGTCAGCATCTCCAACTGAATGAGCAGCAACTCTTGCTCCATTACCAACGCGGAGATCCACCTCGTTTTTATCCAATCTCCTTGGGCTCCTAAGTACCTGCAACATATTGCAGATATGAGAACCGCATCCGGTATCCAATACCCATGAGGATGGATTAGCATAAGAATAATTTATCTCAATCATGAAAATACCTGAGGCAGAAGCATCACCATGCTTCTTGTCCTTCACATTGTTCAGGTAGTCTGGATAATTCCTCTTCCAGTGGCCTTTCTTGCCACAATGGAAGCACTCAGCATCACCCTTGTCCTTAGGTGCCTTCTTACCCTTCTTCTTGCCCTTCTTCTTCTTGGATTTTCCTTTGGGCTTAAGGGGGTCACCTTTTGCAGGCTCCTTACCCTTTCCCTTGGCCTTGCTAGGCCCACCAATCAAAAGAGCCTGTGTCCTATCCTTCTTGATAGACACTTCAGCTGTTGTTAACATGCTTAACAACTCAGGCAAGCTCACTTGTGTAACAGCCTCAATCCCTATAGCAGATATTGTCCGCTTTGCCCCCCTTCCGGGACTCACAGTTTTACGTTCTGGGGTTACCCCCAAAAGGCCTCCACTAGGAAAGGTATCCACACCCATATATATGGCATGCTTTGTTCTCCTTTCCAACCGATGTGGGACATTACATCCTCCCCCACTGGGAATACAGCGTCCCCGTTGTACACACCGGTCCAGGACCAAGCTCTGATACCATTTGTAACAGCCCCGATCCCTATAGCAGATATTGTCCGCTTTGCCCCCCTTCCGGGACTCACGGTTTTACGTTCTGAGGTTACCCCCAAAAGGCCTCCACTAGGAAAGGTTTCCACACCCATATATATGGCATGCTTTGTTCTCCTTTCCAACCGATGTGGGACATTACAACATTACATCATGTAATGTCCCACATCGGTTGGAAAGGAGAACAAAGCATGCCATATATATGGGTGTGGAAACCTTTCCTAGTGGAGGCCTTTTGGGGGTAAGATTGGAGGTTGAGGGAATCAGTGGGTGAGTTGAAGTGTTAACAACAGCTGAAGTTGTTAAGCATGTTAACAACAGCTGAAGTGTCTATCAAGAAGGATAGGACACAGGCTCTTTTGATTGGTGGGCCTAGCAAGGCCAAGGGAAAGGGTAAGGAGCCTGCAAAAGGTGACCCCCTTAAGCCCAAAGGAAAATCCAAGAAGAAGAAGGGCAAGAAGAAGGGTAAGAAGGCACCTAAGGACAAGGGTGATGCTGAGTGCTTCCATTGTGGCAAGAAAGGCCACTGGAAGAGGAATTGTCCAGACTACCTGAACAATGTGAAGGACAAGAAGCATGGTGATGCTTCTGCCTCAGGTATTTTCATGATTGAGATAAATTATTCTTATGCTAATCCATCCTCATGGGTATTGGATACCGGATGTGGTTCTCATATCTGCAATATGTTGCAGGTACTTAGGAGCCCAAGGAGATTGGATATAAACGAGGTGGATCTCCGCGTTGGTAATGGAGCAAGAGTTGCTGCTCATTCAGTTGGAGATGCTGACCTTATTTTGCCTACGGGCCTTTTATTGCATTTGAATAATTGTCTTTATGTTCCGCATATTTCTAGAAACATTATTTCAATTTCTTGTTTAGAACAAGATGGTTATACTTTCAGTATTAGGGATGGTACTTTTTCTATCATTTTGAATGATATGGTTTACGGTACTGCTTCTTTAATAAATGGATTGTATGTGTTGGAAATGGGAAATGAAGTGCTCAATATAGATGTGAAACGACCTAGGACAGATAATCAATCTTATCTTTGGCACTGTAGACTAGGGCAAATAAATGAAACAAGATTGTCTAGGATGCATAGAGATGGATACCTGGACTCCATGGATTTGGAATCCTATGGACAGTGTGAATCTTGTCTAGCTGGGAAAATGATTCAACAAAAGCCCAAAGGGCTTGAGAGTCATAGGGCTAGTGAGTTATTAGAACTCATTCATACTGATGTATGTGGCCCAATGTCTATTGAGGCTAGAGGTGGATATTCTTATTTCATTACCTTTACAGATGACAAATTAAGATTTGGGTATATATACCTAATGAGATATAAATCTGAAGCGTTTGAAAAGTTCAAAGAGTTTAGGAATGAAGTGGAGAAACAACGTGGCAAGATGATTAAGACATTACGATCAGATCGTGGTGGTGAATATTTGAGCCACGAGTTTCAGGGTTATCTGAGAGAAAATGGAATTCTCTCACAATTTACCGCTCCTTACACACCACACCAAAAACGGTGTCTCCGAAAGGAGAAACATTACGTTGTTAGACA